>CAEGAF010189786.1:0-11329 GCA_903067075.1 Micropoecilia bifurca | reverse complement strand
CTGGGAGACAATCAACGAAGACGCAGAGACAGAGACTCACAGGGACAGGATGACAGAGAAAACTCAAAAATAAACACAGAAAAACACGGATCTTAACACTTCTGGTAAGTCAGTCTAAGCTTTACAACCACTTCATGTCAAAGGACAGGATTTCACCTTCAACATATAGAGGTTGACGATTGTTTTCACTTTTGTCATTATTTTGTAGTACGTGTGGCTGTGGGTATAAATAAAAAGGGAGACAATGTGCCGGTTTGAATTCACTGAAACTTGAATGGTCAGGAAAGCCTTGTCCTCTGTTAACAGGTGGAGCCCAGTACAAAACTGTTTCCAGCTGTTTTTGCCAAGGCCACCAGTCCCAACATCTTCCAGTTTGAACTTGGCCAGATTAAGGTATGTGGGAATCCACACTGGCACAATCTGCAGGATGAATCTTTTTGTACTTTTAGTGTATTAATTGTTGCAAAACATCCTCATATCATGATGCTGCCACAGGATGATGAAAGTTCATCCAAATGTGACTCTGCCACAGAGTTCAGTCTTTGTCTCATCAGACCAGAGAATCTTGTCAGGAATATCACCTTAGTTAGCAGAAAGACTTCTTAGGAAGGTGGGAGGAAGAAATATGCCTGTTTTTTTTTGCCGGCAAACTTATAATAATTTTTTTTCTTGCCTGTCTTTGGGTTAATGATGAAACACAGAAAAATCAGCTAACATGTATTGACTGTAAAAAGCGACATGGAGGTTAAACCCTCCTGAATATAAAACTCAGTGAAACAAACACTTTTACGTTAAACATGCATCATTTTGAAAGTTTTCTCCAACAGACCATAATTTAGAAAGTATGAAGTGTAAAACTTCTGATCCATTTTGACTGTAACTGCATCCGGGTCTGTGTGGTTGGATGAACCAGTAAATAAAAGTGAAAACATTCTAGGTTTTTGTGCTTGTTGTTTGAAATAGTTGTTTTAATAAAATATTTCTTTAGAAAATGGTGACCAATGACAAAACCTCTAATTCAGATAAAGAATTAATTTTTTTTCATCTTCATCAGTGTTGCCTAGGAAACATAACAGAACTTCTTTTTTGTTGAAGATGAAGGTGTGATGTGTTAATGCTGTTGTCCCACTTTGTGTGTCCTGGCAGAATGTGATGCCTCTGTCAGCCGGTTTGTTCAAAAGTGAGAGGAAGAACCCGGCTCCCCAGTGTCCCCCGCGCCTCCATGTCCAGTTTCTCACTCCAGTGTTATGGAGCCGTGTTCCCAACCATTTCCTCAAGGTCGGTCGAGAAGATGGCCCTTCCATGTTTTTTAACAGATCAGATTTTCAAAATAACATGCAAAATTCTAATGTTATCTGTCAAGAATTCTGACCTTTGGGAACAGACATCCCATAGGTGAAGTGAACAGATGTACAAACTGGTGGCTCCTGAGGTTCCAGCTCAGGATCCCAGGCTGCTTTGGGGCCCCAGGGTCCTGGGTGTTTGGCTGATTGTTGAATACAGTTTTCCTGGACTTGTCCTGCTGGGGGTGAGTGTCTGTGGGGCTGCTGGCCCTGGTCTCAGCTGTGGGGGTCGGAACGGCGGCAGGACAGGATGGAGTCTGTTGGGAATTCATGCTGCTGCTTCGGGTCCTAAAATATGGCCTTGGGGTATGGAATGATGTAGGAGTGTCTGGCTCTGTGCTGTGGTTGTTCAGCGGGGCGGAGGGACTTGACCTGCGTTGGACTTGGCAGAATTGGACAGGACTGTTTGGTGTTTGCTTTTTCAGGTGTTTACTAAAAAGTCAACACCTACAACCTGAGATGTTTTGTTTGACTTCCTTTTAATTCACATGTCAAGTTTGAATAGATTTGTCTTGTTTGTCCAGGTTTCAGCTTCCAGAGTGAATGATCGACATGGCTGGCAGGTGCAGTGCAGTGATCCCCTGCAGTTCATGTCTCTCCACATACCTGAGGAGAACAGGTGGACAGTCCTTGTCTAAAAAGCCACACTGGGATGTCAGTCCAGCCTCAGTCTGTCAGTGCTAATGCTGTGATTGTGTTTGGCTTCCAGGTCTGTGGACATCCTGGAGCTGTCAGAGCAGAAGGACTTATTAAAGTTTCACTACCACACTCTCAGACTGTACTCTGCAATCTGCGCCTTGGGGAACAATAGAGTGGCTCATGCTCTGTGCTCTCACATCGATGAGGCTCAGCTCCTACAGGCTATAGAGAACAAGTACATGCCAGGTAACACACACAGCATGCAGCGCACAGTCTGCGCCTGGAAGTTGTCTGCTGCCCTGCTGTGCCTCAGTGCCGCCTTTGAGCAGCATTTCATATAATATGAGATTCACCACTACGCTACATGTTATAAACCGTTTGCAGTTCTTCTAGATGTTGGCTAGAATCCACATTATTTCTCTTGGAAGTGAAACAATTTGGTGAACCTTTCTGGACACCATAGCAACCACTGGACTAGTGGATTAATTACACTTCAGTCCAGTAGCTTGCTACCATCAGTGTGAATAGCTTTGCTAACTGCTTTTAGCACATCTGGAACATAACAATAATCTTCTCCAAGGCCCAATCAGATGGGTTTAGAAGCAGAAATGATCCCCCAGTGGGTCGTGGTCCATCCCCACTTTTTGCGGATGCCGTGATTAATTGTGTTAAAATGTTTAACCCATTAACTTTGAGTTATTCATTTTAACACATTAAAGCTCTGGCTCTACTTAAAACAGCATCCTAAAGCTGAATCCATTCTAAACATTTAACACAGCTTCTCTCTGATTAGTCAGCTTGGTGAAGGTTATTTTTCTCAAACACAAGTGTGTTACATCTTACACACACAGATCCTTTATATCTGTTCACTTCCAAACACATGGCTGGAATGAGTGACCTTATTTTAATTTCTGTGTAAAAAAACCAGTCATGTTCAGGTCAAAGTTCACACAACACAGTAAAGGTACTCATGACTGGGTTTTTTTGGGTGTTTTTAATAAACAATTAACTTCAATAGAAATCAAATAACCAAACATAAACTAACAAACAAGCATGTCGGTATACATTCAAAACACACAACATAGTCAATTGGTATCACAACAAAAATGAAACTGATTAATATGTAAATTAGGATTTGCTTTTTTCTTTTGATCTTGGCAGTTATTTTCCAATTTGAATTATTTGTCTATTCTCTAATTAATCTATCATCACAGACATTTTGAAAAAAGCTGTATAAGGGAGGGAAGAAAAAAAGGAGGTAAGCAAACTAAGAATAAATAAATAAATGCATATGCCAGAATAAATAATAAATAAAGGATAAGGATGAAACACTATAAGTCCTATTATTTGGCTCCCTCCTCCCTGGTCTTTGCCTCCACCATGGCAATAATTCACCAACAATGAAATGTCACATAGAAATGTGGAATATATTTTATTGAAATATTCAAGTTGGTTTTTATGTATTGTTGGTTGTTGCTCCATTGATATCTGTTGTGTAAGTAGATCTTGTGAGGTGCTGACCTTTTTCCTATTTTCCCGTCAAGCAGTGTTGTTTTCTTGGCCACAAGCAGTGGGGGTTGGGTCTGTTTGGAGTTTATGTTCAGTTTATCTAGATTACCAAGTAACCAGACAGAGGGGGGCAGTGGGATGTTGTGGCCAGAGATTTGAGACAGCTTGGTGATTGTTTTTATCCAGAAGTTTTTTATTGGTGGACAGAGCCAGAATGTGTGGAGGTGATCATTAAGTGTACAGTGTGCAGATGTCTGATTCTATAAGTCCCATGACGAGTATCCTGTGCTGTGTGAGGTGTGAGGTGTTCTATGGATTATTTTACTACATCTTGGTGTTGTTGGACATGCTGAAAATGAAAATCAATAAAATAAAAAACTTCATATCCTCACCCACAACTCAAAACGCCCATATGGAATAATCCAGATTTCACTGCAAATAATTCATCAATGTTGGGAACTAAATGGAAGGAAAAAGGCATCACTTACCTCCAACACATCTCTGATGAGCATAACGTCCGAACAATGCAGCAGCTTACTGATAAATACAACATTAACAGGTTGGTTTCAATATGACCAATTAAAACAATCCATCAAAGTAAAAATAGACATCAATAACTTTCATCTAGGACAACCAAACATCCTCATTAGCATCAATTATATGGCAAAATCTCCAAAATCACTTTCAAAACTATACAAAGTAATATATTTAACCACTGATGCAGCTCAAATTCCAATCACTAAATGGGAAAAAGATCTTACCATAGACAGATAATCAATTTAGGAATAATTGATTATCTGCCGTAACATTTTCAGTGGTACTCATGATTATGTCTGAAGATGCTTGTGTGCAACTGTGAATTCTTACAATATCTTTGTTGCTTGTTTCAGGAAGATTCTTCTGACACAATAAAGAGTAAATTAGAACTAAACTGTCCTGACTGGTTCCTGAATCAGTGTCCTGGTATTTTGATGACGGTGTGTAATGGTGATAATTGAGCTGAACAGAATCTGATGCATTTCTCTGCAGGTTTGCTTCGTGCTGGATACTATGACCTCCTCATCGACATCCACCTGAGGAGCTATGCCACAGCTCGGCTGATGATGAATAATGAGTACATTGTGCCCATGACACATGAAACAAAAAGCATCACATTGTTTCCAGATGACCTGAAGAAACATGGCCTGCCAGGCATCGGACTCAGCACATCCCTGAGACCCAGAATGCACTTCTCCTGTCCAAGCTTTATACGTGTGACTGAGTCCTCATGCCATGACAACGGAAACAGTGGACCAGGAAGTTGTTTCCAGTACAGTCCTGAGTTCCCTTTAGATATTTTAAAAGTGAAAACTATTGAGATGCTGACAGAGGCAGTGCGGGAGGGAAGCATGCATGTTCGGGATCCAGTAGGAGGCAGCACAGAGTTGCTATTTGTCCCTCTTATCAAGCTGGTCTACACCATGCTCATCATGGGAATTTTCCAAAATGGAGATCTAAAAAACATTCTCCAACTCATTGAACCATCTGTGTTCTCTGAACTGAGAGACGGGCAGGAAGAGCTTCCCAGAGAGCTGGAGATGCTGAAGAACGTGGAAACAGCCGGAAGAGGAGAGAACGGAGGGAGGAACCTGCCGCAGGAGGGGCTGCTGCAGATGAAGCTGCCAGAGCCGGTTAAACTGCAGGTGATCAGTCAGTTTGTCCTGTTCAGTGGTGCTGAGAGACTTAACTAACATTACAGAACAACAAAGAAGACCAAGAAGATCTTGTTGAAAAGAATTCTAACAGTTTATCTGTTTCTACTTGCACATGGAGCTTATCCTGTCAGATCTGTCCTGGATTACAAAAAAACAAATTCATGCTATAAAAAATATGAGTTTAAAACTTATATTTCATAATTCTCAACAAGTGCAACTTTTTAAATTAGTTTTTACCAAATTCTTAACAAAGAACATGAAAGTATAAAATATAAATTTGGGTGTAAAATTTTTAGCACTAGTATTAAAAATGAAGAACATAAAAAGTCATTATATCATGTTTAGAGTCACTGTTTACTGCTGCGTCGTCTCTGCACAGCTGGACAGCAGGTATATGATTCATGATCATGTGAAATCTACAATAATAATTTATTCATTTATTTATGCACCTATATGACTCTTTATACTTTGTTTCATCCACTGTACTTCAAAATACACATAATGTAGTGATTACTAACCATCAGATGGTTATTAAACATAGTGACATCTTTCAGTGGTAAAGCTGCTGGAACAGATTCCCAGACTTTTGTAATCATCCATCTTTTGGTGGGAACTATTAAATGAAAGTTCCAAACTGGTGAGGAGTGAAAGAACCAGTTTACAGGAACTTCCTTTGCAACTCTGTGTGATTAACAGCAAAGTATAGAACAGGTGTCTGTTTTCTCCAGGCTCACTGAAACTAGAAAACACCTAAAACATGAAGGGCAGTGAGCCTTGGACTATAAAATCACATTCAAACATAGAATGTCTGTGGATGGTGCTGACTGTTGTCCATCTGTGTGTGTGTGTGTGTGTGTGTGTGTAGATGTGCCATGTGCTGCAGTACCTGTGTGACTGCCAGGTGCGCCATCGTATCGAGGCTGTGGTTGCCTTCTCCGATGACTTTGTTGCTTGTCTCCAAGACAACCAGCGCTTTCGCTACAATGAAGTGATGCTGGCGCTGAACATGTCTGCTGCACTTACTGCTAAGAAAACCAAGGAGTTCAGATCCCCCCCACAGGAACAGGTAGCAAAATCACCATGACAACATGTCACGCATTGTGGTCTTGGAAGTTGGAGAAAAGGGAAACCTGAAAACGATGATACTAGAAAAAACGGTAACACTTTATTTGAAGGGGTGTGACACTGTCATAAGCACCACATAACACCTGTCATGAACATGAAGTCTTTATGAATGTTTATGACTGTTGTCATGAAGTGTCATTTGGTAAATTATGACACTTTTAATGCAAAGTTGGTCTAAAAGTTGCATTTAAAGTCTATTAAAAATGCCAACTTTGCATTAAATTATCATAATTTACAAAATCATGCAAAGTTGGCACATTTATTGGACTTTTAATGCAGCTTTTAGAGCAACTTTGCATTAAAAGTGTCATTTACAGAAAGACACTTCATGACAACATTCATAAAGACTCCTTCATGTTTATGACGGATGTTATGCGATTATGACAGATGTTATGTCATGTTTATGACAGTGTTACTGAAAAAACTAGTAGGCTTCATCAACATCACTTGAAATTTGTTCATTGAAGATTGAGGAAAAGAATTCCTTAATCTTTTGAGGAATGCTTGAAAAGACAGCCTTCATTTCAAAGGACTGTTGGTTCTTCAGACAAACTTTTCTGACAATCTGCTGGTGGCCAAACTCAAAGTAACACTTAGTTCAAAAGCAGCCAAGTCCAAACGGAAACCTAAAAAACAGGATGTCTGGACAGATTTTGATTAAGATCTGAGTAAAAATTTCAGAGCACTGAAGAAAATTTCTCCCAAATCCAAACCTTCATTTTGTTTCATATTAAATTAGTATGAAGTACCATAAACTGGTTTATGTTCATGAGATCAGTTATCATACTTTCATATTATCTTCCAAGATCAATATGCTGCTGAACTTCAAGGATGACAAGCAGGAATGTCCCTGTCCGGAATATATTCGGGAGCAGCTCCTGGACTTCCATGAAGATCTGATGAGACACTGTGGTCCGTCTCACACCCTCCTAACAAACAAAACATTTTCATATTGATTAACTGAAACTAATGGCTGCATGGTTTGGGTTCTGTGCAGAGCTGGACGAGGAGAGAGGAATAGATGGGGACAGTGACGTCACCATACGAGGTCGTCTCATGTCGCTGGTGGAGAAGGTGTCATATCTGAAGAAGAAGATGGGCAACCTGCCCAAGGAGAAGGAGGACAGGAAACCCAGTAAGGTTTAATGTAGGCAGATCAGTAAACGCAGAGCCTGGTAAAGTGTTTGACTTTATCTTTATGTTGCTAAGAACAAAGGTAGCCGTTGATGTTTTGACTGTTCCTTTTTATTGCCGAGTGCTTTATGCGACATGCCAGTTAAACTGTAAATAACGTTAAAAAAGACAAACAAAACGTCAATACTTTATATTGTGATATTCAGCTTTACAGATTTAATATAAAACTCACCACATTGGGCAACACTCATGAACATTGGTAAGATGTGAATTTATCGCAGGTTCGGCTTGTTAGTGTGGTTGCTAGGCAACCTAAGTACACTAGGTCTGCCATTCGTTTTCTTCTTCTAGCAACTATAGAGCCCCCTAGTGGAACAGGAGGAGTGAATCCAACAGTTGGTATTTTTGTTCAGCTTTTCCACAACATGCAGGGATTTGCTTGGAAGGCAAACAGTTCAGTTTTTATCTTTTCTGATCAACACTTTTTCTTCCTCATGGTTTATGTCATCACTAAGTAGGTGTATGCTTTTGAAATGAACTTAATTTAGACAAAACCATGCAAGCACCACAGTTCACAGGTTAACATAAAAGAATTATTCATTTGGTTTCATCTTACCTGTTGGTGCGTACCGTTAGTACATCTTTGTAAAGTTGAAAATACAGCATATACAAAAGTATAAAAGTTTGACATTATGTTTTGGCATCAGTCTCATTTACTTCTGTTCAGTTCCAATGTTTTCTCTTTCCACAGGTACCTTACAGCAGCTTATCTCTGATACGATGGTCCGCTGGGCTCAGGAGTCGGTTATAGAGGATCCAGAGCTAGTGAGAGCCATGTTTGTCCTTCTCCACCGCCAGTATGATGGCATTGGAGGACAGGTGTGTCCGTCAGTCTCCTTTTACTAAATACGGGTAGAAAGTTAGAAAAAGTGCTGACAAGGCACAGGTTAACAATAAGGAAGTATTATGCCAATATCTATAAATGAAACGTCAAGTAGTTCTGGAGAGACAGCAGTTTTAACACAGCAGTCATTTAGAAACACTAGTGCATTAGACATAAGAAAACCACAGCTTTTTATTTTTTAACTTAAGTAGTCAAGTTTTCCCTTATACTTCCTTTGTTTTATCTTGTTTAATTTGTTTCTAAGCTCTTTTTAAAATATTTTTGACCTTTCTACAAAGCCCTTTGAACTGTCTTGTACATGTTCTTCATAAATAATATTGCCTTGCAGCTTAATTAGTGCTGCTAATTGTTACACATCAGTGATAACTAAGGTAAAAACTAAGATAAATTTAGTTTATAAATATGATAGCTGGTCAATAAACAGCAATTGGGTGTAGTGAATCTCTAGCAACCAATGTGCCAGTTACATGAAAACAAAGTTGCCTCATTGAGCTGGTCAGTTGCTGCGATACGTCACAGCATCTGCCATGTTGAATGTTGTAGATCTGCCAGAAAGCTAATGAGGTAAATGGATCAAAGTTCAGAAAGTGATGTTCTACAAAGTATTTTAAGTTGATGCCTGACACTGACACATTCTCTCACATAGTAGAGTGATTATGGATCACTGTACTGCCACATCCAAGATAAAACTCAGCGTTCAATGAGGCGTCCACGTACTTATGTCTATGTGGATGTGTGTGTGGTCTCCACATCTGTTACATGTGTGCTCTGTCTGTCTGACTGTTCAGGTTCGAGCTCTTCCTAAAGCCTACACCATCAACTCCGTATCCATAGAGGACACCATCAACCTGCTGGCTGCCCTGGGTCAGATCCGCTCTCTGCTGGGCGTCCGGATGGGCAGAGAGGAGGAGAAGCTGATGATCAGAGGACTTGGGTGAGGCCATGCGGCTGTCAGACTCTGAACTTTGACCTGGAATGACTTTGAGACTTTGCCCTTGGGAAACATGTTGACAGCATTATCCTGCAGAACATTTACTTAGCAGGTGCAGGGAATCTGACCAGAGTCAGTGGGGAAATGTTTGGAGCTAAACTGAAAACATTCCCAGAAGAAAAGCAGCTATGTAGACTAGAGACTGTAGTGGAAAATCATCTTCTAGCTGTGTGATAACTCCACAAACATCCAGAGCAACGATGGAATTTATGAGATCGAAGCATTTTCATGTCAAAGCCCAGACCTAAGTCCAACTTGAAATCTGCAACATCATTTGAAAATTGATTTTCAGACACTCCAATGAATCTGACTGAGTTTGAACTGTTTTGCAAAGAACTTATAAAGGTGTAATTCTCTGTATTATCTGCCAAACAGTTCAACAGCTTGGAGTGCAGTATTGACTCTGGAACCGTGCAATGAAAATATAATCCAAGCATTTTAACTTTCAGAAGTAGAAAGAAAATTAGACATAATTAAATTTTTTTTACAAATAAAAACAGAACAGTGCGGTATGTGAAAGTATGCAGTGCAACCAATTTCCCTCAGAAGTTGCCTCATGACTGCTAATGACTAAACTTAGTCCACCTGTATGTAATCTAATCTCTGATCCAAATCCTGTGATGCCTCAGAGGTTCAGGGAATATTGGAGAGCAAACAGCAACATGAAGTCCAATGAACTCAGCAGCCAGGTCAGGAGAAAACTGTAGAGAAGTTTAAAGCAGTTTTAGGCTAGAAAAAGATTTACCAAGCTTTAGACATCTCACAGATCTCTGTTCAATCCATCATCTGGAAATGAAAAGAGTCTGACACGACTTTAAACCCACAAGAGGCTAAACCAGCTAAACATGCAATCTGTCCACAGGAAAACTATTAGGCATCACTGTATTAATGTGGTTTTATGGAAAAATGATGAGAAGAAAGTTGTTAAAAAACGAGAAAAAGTCTGTCTGCTGGAGCCATGTTGGACATGGCAAGCATGTGGAAGAAGGAGCTTTGGTCAGACCAGAACAAAATGAAACTTTCTGGTCAAAATGCAAAACATGGAGAACTAACACTACACACAAACCCCATTGACAAATATAGTGGTGGCAGCATCAAGCTGTGGGGTCCTTCTCTTCAGCAGGAACAAGAGGTCAGAGCTGATGGGAAGATGAATGGAGACCAATACAGGATAATGTTGGAAGAAAACCTGGGTAACACTTTATTTGAAGGGATGTGAATAAGACTGACATGACACCATCATAGACATGACATAACACCTGTCATGAACATCAGTAAGTATTCATGAATATTTAGGACTGTTGTCATAAAGTGTCATTCGGTAAATCATGACAATTTTAATACAAAGTTGACATTATTCAAAATGTCTTCATTATGACATGACATTAACCAAGAAATCATGATCTGACATAAATTTGTCATAATAGTAGTCATAGTGATTTAATTACACTAACAAAAGCTTTAACAAAACGGTGATTATTTCCACTCCCTCAAATAAAGCGAAGCAAGTAGGACAAGCAATAAAGATTTAATTAAGCTTTATTACACTATAAAATGATTTAATAAGACTCATTAACAATTTCTTTTACATCAAGTAAAGTGGAACAAGTAGCACCTGTTATGAATATGTCATTAAGTGTTATTACAGTGTCATTAATATTATCTCTTACCTCAAGTAAAGTGAAACAAGTAGCAACAATTATAAAGATATAATTTAGTGTTATTACAGTGTCAAATGCTAACAGAGTCACTGATATTAAGTCTTACCTCAAGTGAAGTGAAATACACTGGAGAACTTATAACTACCATCATAGCTGTAGAACAAACCATTTGTACATTGGAATAAAACAAAAGATAACTTGTTCTAAAATAACAGAGGGTTTAACGTCTGGTCAGTACAGTCATGGCCAAAAGTTTTGAGAATGACACAAATATTATATTTTCACATGATCTGCTGCCCTCTGGTTTTCATGTGTCCATGTCAGATGTT
>CAEGAF010189783.1:0-22889 GCA_903067075.1 Micropoecilia bifurca | reverse complement strand
CGTATGTAAATTTTTGTATTAACTTATTAAATATTGTTTAAATAAGTAAGAAAATATGGCAGCAGGTCTCTTTCAGTTGCAGTCTGTCAACTATTGTGTAACAAATGTAAAAAGATCAATGTTGTAGCGCTCAAACTGAAAAATATCTGTAGCACTTTTACTAGATTACAGATGTGAGCAGTAAGGTGTTACCAGTGTTGTATTACAATTGAATTTCAAATTCAAAAATACTTTATTAATCCCAAAGGGAAATGAAATAATTGTTATGCTGCACCAATGAAACAAAAAGCAGAGCCATAAAAACTTTGCCTTATGATTATCTTCTAATTCTTCACAGTTACTAACAATGTTAGAATATGTAATAAATGTGCAAAAAATATTTTATTACAATATTACGTTGAATTTTCTGATATTAGAAAAGAACCAGAATCAATATGATGATGATAATGATGATTACTATCATAATTTTTATTTGCAGCAGTAAGTTTTATTTTCAGCAGGTGTTTGTCATTTCAGTCACAAATTCTCTCTCTCACACACAATGTCAATATCTTCTGTTTTTGGCCTTTCATTAGTACTTACATATAGCATTTTGTTTTTAAAAATAAGACTACATATCTCTGATTAGTTGAGATTAACAATAGAGTAACTTTTAGAATTGCAAAATTGGTATGTTTATATCAGACGTTTTCAGCCTCAAGTCAAAATGATTTCTGTTGTTTAACAAAGAAAGAAAATGGCAATTAGAGAAAAAAAAAAACACAGATGGTGACAAAAAAAGAGTAACCTTGTGCAAACAGCAAGGGTAATGAATCAAAGACAATGAATAACAGAGCATTAGGAGGAAATAGAAACCGATGAAAGTAACTATCACTCAAGGTCTTTTTTGAAGCATTTCTTCTGACAGAGTAAGTTTGTTTTCCTAAACACATCAGTATGTTACCCTGAAAGGAGTGATTTATCCAACTGGATTCTCCTGGGTTCCCAATGGTTGTTTGACATTGTTATCCAATTATAATTAGTACAATCCAGCAATAAAGTGCCATTGGACGCAGAGCCATTTAATAATTATATGGGACAAGTTGGAGGAAATGTATTACTGCACATACTGCTTTATTTTATGCAGGTTTTGTTGATCTAAAATTAAAATTTTACAAACTATTTTAAAAAGTCTTATTTAAATTGATCCAACTTGCAGAAACTTAGATCCAAAAAGTGAAAAAGAACAAATACGACTTATTTTAGATGATGTGTAGGCAGCAGTAGATATTAACCAAGAGTGCTGATGCTCTCCATTTTGCTGTGTTTATTTCATTATGTAACAGTCCACACATTTATTTATACCACTGAGTTAATTTGTGGCTGAGATTTTACATGTGCTGAAGAATGTATCCAGAGAGAAACCAAGTATAATTACTTGGTGATTTGACAAACTTAGATTAGAATTCATTTAAATTGCTGTAAAAATGATTTGCCCCTTAGATAATTTTTGATTTTGTCACAAATGCTTCAGATAACAATATCTTAAAATAATTTTTGCTGATAAGGCAAACATAACACCAAAGAAATTCAACCCAGGTTGCAACTTATTTTTAAGCCGATGAATTCAGAGTGTTTTAACGGCCACTTTTCTAACTTCCTGTCATAGCTACCTGTGCCACTTTGTCAGCATATTTACAATCCTGGTTCTCCCTTTAAATAACAGTTCTTTTAATGCATAAAAGTGTCCAATAGATGTACTTTTTTCCCCTTTGTTAATGCACTCAGTCTGTTCGACCTTTTGCTGTACCCATTTCACATCGCTCAGGACAACAGAGGCACTGGAGCCTATCCCAGCTGCTGCAGGAGAGGGAAGAGCGCAGACAGCCTGTCCGTCAACCACAGAGCTAACATGCACTCAGACAACCAGCCAGGCTCATGTGAAATAGGTTTGGAAAGAATAGCATGCATGTATTTTATTTATGTGGAAAGGAATGAATTGGCGATTGTTTATGCAACATCTGGCACAACTTTTTAGTGTGATATCGAGATGTAAGGCGTTTTTGTACCTGTGAAAATCTCAATGCCTTACAATAAAAAAACAAAAAATACAAAAAACAATTATGGTGTAAATAAACTTCTCATGATAAGAAAGTACCAAATTAATTGCATGGTAAATTAAAATGACCTCAATAACTCCTACTCTGATTATTATAGAAGGGCAATTTTGCTTAGAGACCTAATAATCCATTTTATTTATGGTTTCAGTTATGTTTTTTTTTTATTTTTTGTTTTATTTTTCATATTTCAAATATCCTGCATTTCCAGTGAAGTGTTCTATACAAAATTCTAGTTTATTGATCTTTAAGATTGCATTTTTATGTCATTATCAATATATTACTTGAAAATGGTCTCAAAACAACAATACTATCGTTTATTGCATTAATTATTGGGAAAATCTACCGTAGAGCAAAATTTGTTATTGTGACAGGCGTGAAGAATATTTTTGGCCAAAATACGTTACACACAAATCAGCCTTTTGTCATTTCACTCTATTTTACTTCAGCTGTACTTGGTGTAAAACTGTAAAAAACTAGAAGGGAACATTTTTCAAATCCTGCGTGGATTAAAAAAACCTAAATGTAACGTCAGTAATTTTTATCAGTCTTCCTATGATTTTTTTCACATGTAAAAAAATCATATGGATCTTGAAAGTGTGTTTTGGTAATTCAGCCCAACCATTTATTGAACTACTTTTCTATTGTGGGAAGGAAATGTAAATAAAAACATTAAAAAAAAACTGTCATCTTATTGATCTAAAACCAGTGTGCAACTGACATGTTCATATGTTCATCCATCAATCTATTGATTTTTATTAAAACCTCACGTAATTGTGCAAGATGTGAACTACGCCGTAGATAAGTTACCAGATAAGTTTCCTTTCATCAAGATAAAAATCTCACTGAGCTGCTTGGGAAGTTAATACTTTCCTGGCATCTATAACAACTTGTAACTCCGACCTCTGAGTACAAAGACGATGCTAAATAGTAGTGAGTCTCACTCCTTGCGCTTGGATTGAACTTTGTTTTTTGCATAATAGGCTTTTCTTAATGCTAATTTAAAACCTGATTATTTTAGGTTGGAAAAACCTAAATATGTTGGCATAAACGGTGGCATTTCTTTGGCATTAGCTTCAAACTATAGTAAATGGCTCTAAATGTATGTAATGACTCATTTATTGGTCAAGCCAGTGCAGTTGGTGGAAATAAAATGTTTTTTTTTTTAATTAGTAAGCTTTTTGGCAGTAGAAAAGTAAAGTTCCTGCCAAGTTAGTGAGGATGATAGCCTTTGGTGTACAGGAAGTGTCACGATCAATGGATTTAAAATTGGCTAATACTTGCTTTCACTTTCCACTTTTTCACTCATTGATTTTTCCCTCCTTCATTTTCATCCAGTTTTTTTTTCTTTTCACTCAAACAGCCCACTCAGTCTTTACACATACTTCTAGGTTCTTTCCCCTCTATTCTGTTCATCCCTGCGTCATCTTTCACCGTCCACTTCTTGACCCGTCTTTGCCCGTCCTATAAATTCTGGCTTATGTGAGCGAATGAGACACAAAGTGTCAAAAGCTGACTGGGTGAATCATTCCTTCCACTCCTGTCAGTCTGCGATTGTCTTCTTTTGTTCGCTCGCAGGCAGAGACAGCTCAGGAGAAAGGAAGATAGAGAAGCAATGAAAAAAATTGATCCATTCTTTGTTGGTTTCTTTTCACACTTTGTTTGTCGCTGGCTGGTAAAATTGTCTTTCTGACCCTATCAAGGACTATCAGTTTAACCTTCCTAGCTGCGGAGTATGTGTTGCTGTACTTCACTCGTCAGAAATAACAGTCGGCTCCCTGTTGCTGGCTGATTTAATTAATTAATTTATATCCACGCTCACAAAGCCTACAGGAATGTGAAATTATGTTAGAAGTCAGTGAAAACAATTCACGCTGGGAGAACATAGATAATTAAGACATCCTGGCATTACTGACAGGACCCTCCTGCTGCCTGTTCCTGCCCTGTGAAAATCCTGGTTATTTATATATATTATGGCTAATATAATTACATGATTACTTCAGCAGTTATCCTGCTATAAACAAGGTAGCATGGGAGTTTGCTCAGCTAGTTTTCAGAAAGAGTGGGATTTATTTGGCATTGGCCTCAGTGTGTTCTCTGAAAAGGCATTCGACTGTGACCCATGGGGAATCCTGTGGGGGGGTAGTCCGGGAGTATGAGGTACCAGACCCTTTGATACGCATTGTTAGGTCCCTGTGCTTTGCTGGCAGTAAGTTGGAGTTAGACTCTGTCAAGGTAGCCCTTTGTGACCGAATCTGTTCATAATGTTTATGGCCAGAATTTCTAGGCACAGCCAAGGTGTTGAGCGAATCAATTTTGGTGAACGTAGGATCGCGTCTCTGCTATTTGCAGATGATGTGGTTCTACTGGTTTCATCAGGTTGTGGCTTTCGTTGGACACATTTGCAGCCTAGTGTGACATCCTAGACCATAGTCTTGAACCGGAAAAGGGTAGAATGCCTCTGAAGGTTTTAGATGTTTCCCTTCTGTCACACACCTGGGTGTGTCCTCAGAACACCTTGAGATTCCCATGTAGCCAGGGAGAGGGAAGTCTGGGCCTCCCAGTTCAGGCTGCTGGCGCTGGGACCCGACCCCGGTAAGCGGAAGAAAATGGATGGATGTTTGGATATCCATCTTGTTGAATCGGGCAACATAGATGATCAAAAGTGCCATTTAGAATTGAAGAACATAGAACTCATTCACAAGATGAAATTGGACAACTGAGATAAAAATAAAAGCAACATTTTCTGTAATTTTCAAGGTGTATTTTATGTAAGTGCTGTATTCTGAGTAACATCCTCTGTTGTTTTCTGTTGTAGCCTATAGTTCCTAGTCACAACAATGCTACTGAGCAGCTATCTCTGTGCAATCACCACCAAGGAAATTGTGTTTGTGTGAAAGCTGATAGTGATGTATTTGTCTTTGTATTTGGCTGTCCAGACACTTTTCTTTTTTCTTTCTGCTAGATTTTTGATCTTCTTCCAACCACAAAATGGACAAGTTTATGTCCAGTTAAAGCTCCCATGATTAAAACCCATCCCATCTTCATGTAATAATAAACTGAATATAAAATGCTAAAAATACTCAAGGAGTATATGCATTGAACAAATGAGAATGAGTTTAACATAACGACTTAATAAATTTAAAAGATGGATACAATTAATTTGATAACTTGTAACAATTTAACTTTTTTAAAAAGTTTGATCAACTGTTTTCTTTTTTCAGGGTATTTACATACAGATGAAAGCTAAAACTGTGAATGTCCAGTTTATGTAGTTAGACCAAAAGTTGCAATCGGCTGGCTGATTTAGATTTTAAATTATTTTTTATTCATCTAAGGAAATGGGAATCTCTCAAAAGATGATGCGGCACAAACTGAACATAAAACAGTTCAAATAAAATTCTGTCACAATATTTGAAAGAAACTGCAGTGTTTTCCAGCCCTCTATCAACATAGACCTGCAAGCTTCACCTGATTTAGTACTTTTAACTTGTTGTCTAAACTGAATAGTAACCGATATTGTCTGTATAATAACAAGGCAAGCATTCAAGGTAGATCAACCAAAGACACCTAAAGAAGGCACTGAAGAGACAGAAATACCTAATGAAAAAGAAAAAAAGCTGTGCTAAAGACAGCTGGTGCAAAATGACACAAAACAAAGAGAAGCAGACAGAAGGAGTACAGTTTCAGGGTTCGTCTCTGCAAGGGAATGCAAAACAAGTGTCAAGGAAGGTGGTAGGTGGACAGCATCAGCAGACATTTTGACTTTCTTTTTGGTGCATTTTATATGCAGATGTCTTTATTCTTTGTCAATTTTGTTAATAAGGAAAGGGAGGCGTGTTTTGTCTCCCACAACTTTCCATGTTGATGGGCTGCCAAAGGAGAAATCATCTATAAAATATGGTTACGCAGTGATGCTCTTGCTCAGTTTCAAATTTTTATTCTTTTCCTGTAACTAAAATAAAATGCATTCTATTATGAGGATGAAATGGGTGAATCACCAACTTGTTTTGGTTGTACAATATAGTATGCTAAAAAAGTCAAATTAAAAACAAATGTCGTGCTCATGCTATCAATGAAACGTACTGTCTCCACTCCGTCACAAAAGATGCCTCTGTCACTTGTGCTTCAGAAAATGTTTAAAAATACTATTTGCCCTTAATCTTCCATTGTTTTTTTTTAATATTCAAGAGCTATGATTTCATGTTGAGAAATTGTGATAAAATCTTGATTTTACTGTTAAAAAACTGTTGCTTTGAACTGCTTGTTGCATTGTCCAGCCTGGCTTCATTGGTTATGCTTCAGTTTTTGTTGGTCCATCACACGAGTAAACACAGAAAACATTTGGCTGTTATGGACCGTACTTGATTTGGTGGTTGCTGTAAATTGTAAACTGCTGTTGTTTTGAGTGTGTCATTCAAACAAATTTGACATTGACACTTGTTTTCCTGATATATGGATCTATGTAAAGATATTTCAAAACGTCCTCCCTTTATAAAACAAAGAGGCTTTTGCTACAATTTCAACCAGAACAGCACATGCTGATTTTTTTCAGGAAAAAATATATAGTCGCTCACCTTGGCAATCACGGCTCTTAGCTGTGAGTCTGTGAAGCCTCCAATCAGTGGTTTCCAACAGGAGAGTTGGTCCGTTTCGTCAGTGCGTCTGACTGCTTCACTGCAGGGCCACGGGAAAGTGTCAGACGTGCCGTTCTGTCACCTACACTTTCAGTCTGTCACCGCGCACGCAGCAGTGCGTGCCGCATGGCCCTCTGTGTAGACGAGAGCCAGGCGCTCTGTTTGCTCTGCCTCGCCTCAGATAAGCGGATTCAAATCCGCTTGTTGGCTCTAATTGGAGATATTTAGAATTGCTGCAGGAGGTGGAAACGGCACAAACAGTAACAACGTGTCGCTGTGCACTTTGTCACAGTAGAATTAAGCCAACAGCGTGTCGTCTAAGTTATAACACAATGCTTGTTTTACATTTTTTTTCCGTTTTGGACAAACTTACAAGAAATGATTATCAATATGTATAAATGTAATAAATTCTGAAAGAAAAATTGTAACACTTTATTTGAAGTTGTGTGCATTAGGCTGAAATAAAACCTGAAGATGAAGGATTCTTCAGGAATGTTTGACTTGAAGTGTCACTTGGTAAATAATGACACTTTTAATAAAAGTTGGATTTAAAGTCCATTAAA
The DNA here is from genome assembly GCA_903067075.1 of Micropoecilia bifurca. Classification (NCBI taxonomy): domain Eukaryota; kingdom Metazoa; phylum Chordata; class Actinopteri; order Cyprinodontiformes; family Poeciliidae; genus Micropoecilia; species Micropoecilia bifurca. The sequence continues at coordinate 15,593 of CAEGAF010189783.1, read as the reverse complement.
AGTGTCAACTTAGCATTAAAAGTGTCATCATTTACTGAATGACACTTCATGACAAAAGTCAAACATTCATGAAGAATCCTTCATCTTCATGACAGGTTGTTATGTGATGCGTATGACAGTGCCACGTCAGTCTTTTGCACATCCCTTCAAATAAAAGTGTTACCAAAAAAATACAGCAGTGAACTAATCCTAAAAATAATCTGCAGGATTCTTCAAGGAATGAGTATGTATGTGATTGTCCCAGCATAAAACCAAGTACCCTGAGTTGTGATCTTTTGTGGTTTTGTCTCCTTGAGGAATGTGTCAGTAGCTTAGTTTCCATTACAAATGTATGCAAAAACTTTGTTGATATCCGGGAAATGTCAAAAAAACACAATTTCGCAAATGCTGTGTTTCCATTAAACAAGAGCGCAATTAATATTATACGTGAGTAAAGCTTGTTCACACAATAGGTCATTAAAAATCATCATCCTACCACTTCCTGTTAGTCCTTTTCGCCAGTAGTTACATCCAGTTGTTGATCACGTAATACAAAAAACACTCTTTGCATCATGTGATTTGTGTGATAGTTTCCAAACTTTTTCCACAATACTCAAATTTTCTGGGACTTTGGATTTATGGTTTCATGACCCTTGTGTCTTAGTCATTCAGAACTTTACAAGAAACTTTAAGTTTAACTTATAGACTTGCTTCTGTAAGAGTTAAACTTTCTGAAATGAGTGAGAAATAAAATACTGATCTTTTTATCAACAATAGCTTTTTGAGGTGTACCTGTACTCAACTCCACTGTTTAACGCAAAAATGCAAATGTTACATTGTTTAAGGTTAAGTACATTTTTTCTAACATCTGACTAAAGGAACTTTAAGCTACAGGAACACTATGACACAACATTAATGGGGCTTTGAAACTCTTTAAAATCTCTAAATACCTTCATAAAGTTAACTGGTCCACGTCCTTCTATCCAAAGCCATTTGCTAAAGGCCTTTTCTTTTCTTTTCTTTTCTTTTCTTTTCTTTTCTTTTCTTTTCTTTCCTTTTTTTTGGATTACACACACATTGGCTGCCCTCCTGAAACTAGTAAGTGAAATTCCTCCAGGCTCAGTAGTAAAAACCACATAGACTGACGCCTGCTTAAACAAATGGCCTTCAAGCCAAAGACTCGGTCAGACCAGGATAAAAAATACCTACTTTTGCCTTTTCTTATGAGATTCTGCCAGTAAAAAAACCTAAATGTGTCTCGGTCTCACATCTTCATAAACTTAATAATACAAAGAGCCTAATTTTCAGTAATGACATAAGCCTTTAATCCTTTCCTTTCCCCACCTACCTTGCCTTGATCTCCTGTTGATTCTAACATTTGCTGCAGCAACGTGATGCTTTGATGCGTTCGGAAACTGTCGGCAGAAAGTCAGGATAAAAGTGAATGTTACCATAAATAACTTCACATTAGGGCTTTGAACAGATCAGACTCACTTTAAAGTTCTTGTCTGGGGCCTCATTTCATGTTGATATTTTCCCCCCCTTTGCACTATTTTGTTCATCAAAGTGGCTCAGTGGATGTTCTCTCATCGCCGCGCCGGCTTGTTTAAACTAACATCTGCGTCCCCGATGCTGAGCAACCTTTGGGTTTAATGGAGCTCAGCACAGGATTTGCTGCTCCGCAGTGAACCCACATGGATGCTCACATTAGCTAGTTTTGGTCCAAGGACACCTTTGATTGTGTTTCTCTCGGGTCATTTGTTTCTATTGTGTCACTGAAGCAGCTAATTCAAAAGCTAGCAAGTGTTGAAGACACGACGCAGAGACTGACAGGAAGACTTCAACACCATCTGTACTTCCTCTTTCCTTCCTAGTTTTAGCTGCAATCCTGCTTTGGAGGATGAGTTCTTTCTGTTGTTTGTCTCTGTGCTTCAGCACCACCCGCCTTAACAGTGTGAAAGCAGATAACTTTATTAACAATTTAACACGAGATAATTGGATCTCAGTTTGATACATTTGCCCTCAGCCTGAGCAAATTTTCCTCAAGATGGCTGATGACTTTCAATGGATTATGGATATTTCTGTCCTTTAGTGAACAACACTTCTTGGATTCTTGGGGTGTTGATTGGACATCATTAAAATGACTAAAAATGGAAATTATATGATGACTGTGACAAAGTTATTTTTTTATACATCAACATTTGCGAAGTTAAAAAAAATTGATGCACATAAAAAGTAAAGGACAAAATTATTCATATGTGGTAGATTAACGCCCAAATTATATTAGTTGTGTCATGTTATACCTCTGTTAGCCCGGTAAAAACCAGCCCCTTGTTTTACGTTTCGCTTTGTAGAGTAGAGCTGCACTCTTGGTTATTGAGAAACGATTGTTTCCTGGAGGTCTGAAAGTTTAAAATTTTACCTAATTGCTAATGTTTGCCCATGACATATGTAACACGACAATTTGATGCTATGAAGCTTATCAGAAAATGCCTGCAGTGTAAACAACCATCCTCCACTGCAAAGAGAGAAGTGCCTAGCCAAACGAGACGGCTGTTAATATTAGCTCCATATTTGGAGGCGTGGCCAAAGCATACTGAAAGGCTTTGTTAGCTTCATCTGCTGCCATTGCTAAAACTAAAGGCAAATTCATAAACAGAGCAGAAAATCAACATCATCGCTAACAACGTCTCTGTCTATTCATTGATCGACTTGGTTGAAATTCTACCGGAAAGCCAAATATTGTGACTTTATTTTTTGTTACACATTTCTGACTTCATAAAGTTGTAAGTTTGCCTTTAATTCTGGAAAATTGTGATTTTGCTTTTTTTTTCTTGTGTGTAATTATGATTACATTTTCTGTGTTAAGTTTTTTGGTGGCCAGTTAGTTTTTTATTTCGTCTTCAGTGGTCCTAATACTCCACCATAGACTTGTGAGAAACATTTATATCTGCTCAACTGTCTCTCACAAGGACTCCTCAATGAGAAATCTCAAAGAGACACCAATCTGAGCTCTTCCCAAAAAAAAAAATCAATACAAGTTAAAACTGGGATTATTTGTCAAACAGTTCAATTACACTCTGAGGAAAAATGTGATCAATATTTGTACAGAGGAACGTGACCAGCAAATTTCACATTAGGGTCCTGAATAGAAAGGAAGTGCAAATGGGAAAATGAAGTCAATAACCGAAATGATTAACTTTGAATGAGAACAGAAGGGACTAACACATGATTGGATAAAGACAATGAATCCTTGCAGAGAAAAATACAGAGCATGGGGTGAGAAAATGGACCGAAGTGCTTTGTAGAGGAAATTAGGGAGTAAAATGACTGATGTGTAACAATGGACGGCTCATTCAAAATGAGCATTTATTTTTGTTAGCACTTGTACTGCAAAGCTTTTTTTTATTATTTTTACATTTTTTGTTAGAATTCCTGTGATTTATCAGTGTAAAAGCTAATTTATTACCTCATGTTATTTTTAAAATCCCATAAAACCAAGAAAAATTGGTATGCCTTTCACTTTTCAAGGGAAGAATTTTACTTTCCAATTAAATCTCATTTTACTAGTGTTAAACCTTTCAAAGCACATAAACATGTGAAGATAGTTAAAACTATTGTTCTTTTTTTGAACAAAGACATTTCACCAAAATCTACAGGCCAAATAGAGTTTCATTGATTACCTAGAGTCTGTGGTGATGGAGAAAATGTTGTTATTTCTCAATCCCTTGGGCCAAATATGGATTTCATCACATCGCCTGTAAATCCACTCCACTCGACCAGTTCAAGTTTATTTTTTGTGCTCATGTTATTGTTGTTTTTCCCTTATTTTAGCAGCTGCTGGTATAGAATAAATCTAGCTCTCCAGTCGTCCTTTTTCTTCACCTCCACTGGTCATCCGTATATACAGGGCCTTTCAAAAATTCATCAGCACCTCTCGGAGAAACCTAAAATTGAGTTTTTTATTGAAACTGATGTCCTTGTGTTCTCAATGTTATCGCTCTAATATGTCATTCTGTGTGAGTAAAATGTTCACTCGTGAATCCCATGGTGGTAAAATTTTGAACAGATCATTAATGCATTGACGTACACAAAGGTTCAAAACGTTGTCCACTTGAACGTTTCTCGTTCAAGTGAAAATCTTGCCAGAGAAGTCAAAACAAAGAATCAATTAGGATTCCATTAAAGAAATTTAAAAATGCCCTTACTCGATTTGTCTTACATGTCTTGATCAAAGAGGAACTAAAAGTCAAATCCCAATCCTCGAAACCACCTGAGTCGGCTTAAGTTTGAGGAAGCAATGAAGGGAAAAGTAAAGTCAAGGTTTCTGTGTCTCAAAGGACTTTCCCCAAGCGTCTTCCCAGCTGCCCTCAGGCTCTTCCAAAGATGAGAGGTAGTATTTCTCCTTGCAGCCATGCATCAACCCAGGGTTCCTAATAAGTACTATAACCAGCAGTGGTTGGCTGTTCCTTTTAGCCCCAGTAACCCCCCACCGGTTTCAGTGAACCGTTGAACCCATCAATCCAGGACCGAAAGCCTGTCGAAAAGAGCTTGCGTTCGCAGAAATGTTCTTTTGCTGAACATACATAAAGTATACTTACAAAAGAAAAAAGGACAGACAAAACAGAGTACCTAGCAAATGTATTTGGCAATTTCAAATCTACTAGAACAAGAGAGTCCACCTAAACTGAAAGGCTTGAAGACCGCTAATCAGAAAAGCAGCTAAGAAACTCCGGAGTGGCAGAGATCAACGGTTCACTTAACAGAATCTGTTGTGCTTAACACAAATTTGGGGTTTAAGTGTGCGTTCACACCTACATTGATTAGTTCGCTTTAATCAAACTGTAGTTCATTTGTCTAGAAAGTCTGGTTCATTTGGGGAGGTTTGAATGGTGATCAAACTCTGATGCAGACCAAAAAAGCGAACTCTGGTCCACCCAAAAACCTCGGTTTGGTTGAAGTTAATTCTGGCACGATTTAAATGCGTATGTGGATGCAAGCGGACTGGAGACCTCTCCAAAAACAGGAAATGCCCTGTTGACCCAGAGTGGCTTTGGACATTCTGAGTCAACAGAGCCAAATAAACGCACAAGTCTAGCACGAGCAGGAGAAATGCCTCAGTTACCAAAGAGAAATCCTACAACCACTAAAATTTGACACTACTTCATTTTGCTTACATTTTGTGAAGAAGTAAGTTGCACAGCGTTCTTCTTCTGAGGTTTTTGTGTCAGTTCCTTCAGTAGTTGTTGGTGCAGCACCACCACAGTTGTAAAGGTGAACAGGGTTTTCACTGAGTTTGGATTGTTTGAAACAATGCAATGTGAAAGCGAACCTCACCAGCCGAAAATGTAACAAATGTTGCAATCCCCAGGGATAGGACTATAAAATGCTGTGGTCAAATAAGAACAAATGTATTGTTTGACCAATATATGAAATCTGTAGTAAGACACAGAAATTGCCGTTTTCGCAATCTCTCCAGTTAATCTGGTTAAATGACACCTGCTGTACAAATAAGAATGAGTGCAAACCTCAACACTCCAAAAGACTTGCAGTCTCTTTGTAGCAAATATGTTTTATTTTTAAAGTATACTCTTTCTCCTACTTTATGACTATGCACTTTTGTGTTGATGTACCACATAATGTCACAAGTTGATAGAGTTGAAGTTAATAGATACAGCATGAGAAGATGATGTGAAGTTCAATTGGTATTGATTTTTCTGCAGGGCAGTGTAAAACAAGAGCTTTACCTGCAGCCTTTATCAAGCTATTGATGTAAATATTGCAGAAGGAGCAACTTTTCCTTGCTCCAAATCATTCAATGTCATTCTTTTGAGTGATTGGATGAGAAGCAGTGGTGCAGTGTGGGACATATTGTAGAACAAAATGGTCGGTGTCTATTAGGAACAAAGAAAATCATTCAGAAAAAAATACTTAGCTGTGTAACCATTCAGTGCAAACAAATTCAAAATGGTCCATTTAGACTGAATGCTATTGTTGCCATCCTCAATACTGATGGATCTGACATAAGAAATTTGTCTTGACTTTTAAACCGTCTTTGCACAGTCTAAATCAGTGGTCCCCAAACTATGGCCCGTGGGACGGATCCGGCCCGCCTCCACATTTGGTCCGGTCCCCTGAACAATACCAGAGAGCATTCAGATTTTTTTCACATATTGTATTTTCCGGACTATATGTGGATTTTTCTTCAACCACCAGGGGGCTCTTTAGCAGGAAGTGTGTCCTGTAAACTGTGGGTGTTTTGTTTTGCATGGCACATTGCTGCCTTCTGTTGGATCTTTAGGGAACTGCTTTACTTTTATGTTATTTAATCAGTACGATTGTTTGCTAGCAGTAGAGCAGATGAGCACGTGTCTGTTGTGAACGCCCCATTCCAGGTCAAGTTCTTTGAAGCAATGCCTGTAAGTAGTAGCTTATACTTCAAAATGAGCCTTTATGTTAACATATGATAAAAGAAGTAACTTGTTTATTGAATTAGTTTTGGAAATACCTGCGGGCGATTTGATTATGTGCTACGTCATTGCTAACTAGCAGGCTGCTAAGATTTCTTAGGTCGTTATGTAGCATTGCACCTCATAGCATTCTGAGGTAGCTGTTGTATCAGTTCTACTTCTAATGTATGTATCTGAATGTAAAACACTTCTGTAAGCTGCTCTGAGTTTGGTTATTATTTATTTCATTAATAAATATTAATGAAATATTATTTATTAATAATAAATCATATTTATTATTTATAAATATTGTTATTTATTTTCTGACTTTTGTTCTGTGAAGAACCCAGAGAGGGTTATTTGATTGTTCTTTCTGGAATATTTCACACAGACAGGGTACAACTTTCTTCACTATAATGTTGAGGCAGATGATTTTTGCTTTCAGATTATTGTAAAACGCTTATTTCAAGTGAACTTTTATCATTCTCAGCGCACAAGGGATTCTGGAACATGCTCACCCTCATATCTCGTGATGAAACAACTGATTTCTTTCAGGCATGCCCTCAGATAGCCAATCAAAATCTGTTCGTCCTGCCATAACACATACTCCAGCTCCCACCAAAGTGGACTGACCACTGCAGGAAGGGAGATTAATGAGAAAAAAAGTAGGGTCTTGTTGGAAATAATGAGGAGGGAGATTCACAACTTAGTGTGGGAAATAAATGGACAGTGGAGGAGGAAGCATAGGAGGGGAAGAGTGGAAGCTGAATTTTTATGAGATGGATGTAAGAGTACAGGATTGGGTTTATGAAGTGGTGCACAGTGTTAACTCAGCAGGAGATGGTGTATGTATAGAAATATAACCCAGAACTTCAAGGGTTTATTTGAAACAAGAAACTGATTCTAAGGGTGCATTCACAACAGCCCTGTTTAGTCCTCTTCAATTCCATCTCTAGTTCCATTGTCTAGAAAGTCCGGTTTGTTTTAGAATATGCAAATGCGTAATCGGACTCTGATGTGGACCAAAAAAGGCGAACTCTGGTCCATTCTCTGTTCGGTTAAAGCAGTGTTTCTCAAACTTTTCAGGCTGAGGACCACTTAACCCATTTAACAAACACTCACAGACCTCTTAACCTGAAAATGCCCCGTGATAGTGCATCTTAATATGTGATGCAACCTGAAATGACAATATTAGTCTCTTAACTCATGTATTGTTGTTTGCTTTGTTTGTCCTAATGAGAAGAGTGATGCTTTTTGGTAAAAATGACAAAGCCATGAACACATTTTGAGTTATTTACAGATTTTGAAAGTGTCTAAGCTTTCCAATGATGTCAAACATATGGAAATAAAAGAAGAAGTTGTTCATTACTGCCAAGTATTGTGTGCATTAACAACATTTAGGACAATTTGTGATTTAGAATCACAATTAAAGAAAAATAGACTTGAGTTGCTTTAACAGAAACAAGAAAATCTTTTCTGCACCATTAAATATAAATATAATTAACCCATTTCTGTCCATTGTATTTATTTATTGCATTTATTTTATTTATTTTTATATTTTTTTAATAAAATAAAAATAACAATAGCTGCTGACTGTGAAAGCAGAGCATCATTCATTACCAAGCAAAGTCGTAGAAAACAAACAGTTCTGACTAACTGGACCGATTCCTACCGTTGAAAGAAATCCAGTCACTACTGAACGACACATCAACACCTAACAGCTATAACTCAGCTCCCTCTGATCATATAACATTCCTAGGGTTGTTTTCTTTCCCGTATCCACATCTTTTCTTTTGAGTGGCCCGGTTTTTAACCAGTTTTCCATCGTTACTTTTAACACAATCTTTTGTTAAGCTAGCGATAGAGCCACACTTTGAGCTTGAGTCACAGTAAATGAACAGTTGTTTACATGCAGTGCCCCGCAGACTAATAGCAGGCGCCCATGGACCACCAGTGGTCCACGGACCACAGTTTGAGAAAGACTGGGTCAAAGTGAACTCTGATGCGGTTTGAATGCATATGTGAATGCCAAGTGAACCAGAGATGGCTTTGAAGGAAAGAAACAGACTATAGCGCAGGGCATTCTGGGTAAATACAAACAAAACAAACAAGTGACTCTAGTGCTAGTGGGAGAAATGACCCATGGTCTTTTGCCAAAGACAAAAGAGAAATCTTACAACCACTAAAATCTGACTGCACTCCATTTTTGTTTCCATTTTGCAAAGAAGAAAGTTGCGCTTGTGTCTTTTTCTAAGGTTTTTGTGTTGTTTCCTTCACAAAAACAACATGGGGAGCAGCGCCACCAAGGAGGGGAACAAGTTTTTTAAAGGGTTTTGTGAGTTTGACAGTGTTGAATGCAAGCTATGAATCACACCGGGTCTACCAGACTATCAGGTGTAAAAACTCCCTAAATGTCTAATAAATCAATTAGCAACCATTAGGATTAGAAATTCAATTTTTCCTCTTCCGTATAATGCCAGTGAAGTATCAATAAACAAGCCCTGCTAAGCTGTATTGACACTGTATCGTGTGTTTCCTCTCAGTGGTATACAAACTCAATGTATAGGGCACAGTCATTGACACTTGTAGTAAAGATCAATAAACAGCCTTAAAAAACAAAAGAAATGAAGGGAAACCACAAATGGTAATTACTAGAAAAAAAATTAATTTAACAAAACACCTAAAACAAACAACAAAGCATCCTGCCAATGTGAAAGGAGAGGGAGACTGAAAGCGGTAAATCCCATTAGGAGCTTGATGTTATTTTTTTATTTATGACGGTCATCTCCAAAATGTAATATAAGAAATATGTTTGTTAAAAATAGCTGTAAAAGACAGCCTGAATAGTTCATTACGACCTGAACCAGAAATGCATCTGAGGAACTAATGCTTCATGGTTTTATTCAAGGCTATACTTAGTCATTTTAATGAACACCTTACTGACTGTCAGTTGTGATTGGCACGCTCTGTTTGGCTGGGAGGGCTGAACAATAAGCGGCGTTGGGCTGGAGGGGCGGGACGGCAGATGATGAGCTCTGGTTAGAGAATCAATGAAGGGGAAGCTGTTTGACCTCTCACCTTGGCATATCAGCCTCGAAGTGCCTGACTGGTGAAGTGTAAAAACATTAAGCTGCTCTCTTTCCTGGAACTGTAGGTGTGTCTTTGCATTCGTCCTCCTTGACAGTAGTTGTTAAACTTACTTTCAGTAAGTGTTTACACCTCATTTAGCAAACTTGTCACAGAACATCTGAGAGGTTAAATTATACAGAAGTGGACTCTAATTAGCTGACTTCCCAGGGCAAGTGACTGGGCCAAATTTTATTTTGTCAATCCTACATGGATGATTCACTGGATTTTGATTCATCATAGTCTAAGAGTAAATGCATAAAGACTTGCTCTAGGTCTGGTTGTTGCAAAACCTCCAGTGATTTCTAAAATTGGAATTGATTTACCAATTTGTCAGGAGTTGTCCGTGGTCTTGACCTTCACCTAAGTTTGAAGGTCAAATGTATGTATACAGTATGAATCTGGAACTCTCCTTGTGGTAAAACCACATGCAGAGAATTGCCTATAAGCTGAAAGCAACAAAATTGAAATATAAAATCCATTAAATAATTTTGTCACATTCACCTTACAATATTCAGCATTCTTTCTTACTTAGAATCGCTTCAAACTTCAAACAGGTTCAGTTGTGTTACTTCAGTAGGAGTGGAAAACATCCCATAGTTGTACGTCAACCTATCTGAAAGCCATAAAGAGTAAAAAAGCAGGAAATAAAAATCTTAGCATTTATTCTGTTGTATAGTAATTGCTCATTTTTCTTATGATATCCAGCAAATTTGTCATTTCGCGTCACACGTATGGAGAAACTATAAAAAGAAGATTGCAAAATAATGGGATTGACACTGGACTGATTTGAAATGAATCACAGAGAATATCCGACCAAAGCTCAGTCGACTGATTCATCCATTAAAAAAAAAAGAAAAGTCATAAATAAACAGACACATTGCCACTTGAAAGTGGAAATAGATCATTCACTGGACAGACTGATGAGCAAGAGATGAAACATGCGCACCAAGTCAAACAAGCATGCCATCTCTATCGATTTATTTGGAAGCCGTGATTATTCTTTAAGACGACTTTTCATGAAGGCTCACATTTCCCTTTGTGTCCATGTGAATCCTAACAAGCTTCAGAGTAAAAAAAAAGACGATCAATGCTTTAGCACACAGACATCTGGTCATGTTACTAATTCTCTTCTGTAGGTCTGAGTTTCAGTTACAGCATACACGTTCATTTTCGACTCTAATATAATATTTCCTTTCAAGCGATGGATGAATATGGCAAAAGAATTTCAAGATACGTCTGGAGGCATATAATAGGCAACAGAAACCGGCTGTGAAAAAGAATCACGTTCTGAGCCCTAAAGCCATTCTAGTCGCCTCCTATGGAGCGAGAATGCAGATGCTGATGCCTCGAGAAGGTATTTGGCCCTTACATAGTTGTTGCTTTTTGCTTCTTTGTCAAACTTTACTTGATTGTATCATCAAACACATCAGTGTCAGAAAATTGATCCCTTTACCATATAATTGCACAATTTGACATTTCGAAAATAAACCCGCTGAATGGAAAAATGGCAATTTTGAAATAAAAAACAAACAAACTTGTTTTTCAATAAAGTTTTAGCATAGGATATGTTTTTCTTCTTTTTTTTGGGTTGTACTGAAATTAGTTTATTTCACAAAACTGCAACGAAAACACTTTTTTTGCATCACGAGTCACATGATCAACAACCGGATGTTGCTACTGGGGGAAAAGACAAAGAAGATGACAGGAAGTAGATGGAGGAAGACGACATGGCACGTTTTTAATGACTTCACAAGCTTATTCACTTGTAATTTTATTTGTGATTCTTATTCAACACCTCAATTGGAAGTTGTTTTTTTATTACCAAAATAATGACAACGTTTTGCACACATTTGTAATGAAAACGCAGCTACTGATATTCCGAGTAAGTACAAACTCATCTCTTCTTTGCAGAATTGTTTTATTGTGAGGCGTTTCTTTGTGTTTTCGACCAACTGTGGTTTTGCTATTGGATCTGTTCAATGAATACCACTTGTGCACACAGGGAGTGACAGAGCTAGATGTTGTTCTTGCTTCTTGTGTGACTTCCTGAATAACTTGTTGTTCATCGGATGACTTTGGTCTCTTGGCAACTCATCAGAAACTTCGTCTGCATGTTTTCTTTATTTTTCTCCAAAGCTTTTGCAGTGGGTCAGAAGCCTTAGAAACTCTTTACAGTCCCTACCACGCTGATAAATGTCAGTGAATTCTTAAATTTCATTAGATTGGGACAGAATGTTTTGCATTTTGAAATCTTTTGGTATACTTAATGTCGTCAAACAAAATTTATTTAAGGGATTTTATGGATTTGTTGTTCAGGCAATATGTAGGCCTGAGGTTAAAACATTGCAAATCTCTTCAAAATGCCGAGTGATGTTTCTACATTTTTATTTTCAGTCATATTACTTGAAATTGTCTGCATTCAGATTAAGTTATATGAATACCGATGTGTCCTAGTATGTTAGCGAATTAAAAAATATGCCATAGAGTGATCTTATTTTGATTTTTTTTTTCTTTACTGCACGTAAAATTATCTTTTTCCAACCGAAATTTGCTCAAAACCGTCATGATCTAAAGCGGTAAAGATGACATGTTTCTCAACATGTTGTCATTGGCTCTTCACAAAAATAAATGTGCTGCCTTGCGATCAAAGGCAATGCAAATACCTCCGCAGATCTGTGCGTCAAATGCATGTTTGATATTCTTTATGGGTATCTCTTGAGTAGCACATTTAAAAAAAAAATTCAGAACCAGAGGTGCAACAAAGAGGATGCAACTGTCTGATCTTTTAGCTCTATGGAGAACACACACACACACACACACACACACACACACACACACACACACACACACACACACACACACACACACTAATATACAACAGGTCACCCCTGCAAAATATCCTGAGAATTCCAATCCCCCAGCCCCCACCCACTTACCAAAGCAAAAACAGACGACTTACACACGGCTCACAGCAGACATGGTGATAAATTTTAGTTGTCAGACGGAGTCGTCGAGGCAAACGGTTTCTGCAACAATTCGAAACGTCTGTTTGCTTCTTTTGCACCAAAACGTGACTTGCTTTTTGTTGTCAAACTGATTTCCACAGATGCAGATATGAGGCGTCTAGAGGATGACAGGAACTTCCAGACCTGCTGACTCTCTTCAGGGAAGAAGCTTCAGAGGCGTCAACGTCAGAGGTGCACTAAACGTACTTGATGTATTGACAAGCAAATCTCTGCCAAGATACAATGCCTTGCAAAAGTATTTTTTCCATTTTAGTTCAGCTTCTCCCAAAAAACTGAAAACTATAGCTTGTACTTGAATAAGTCTTCCCTTTGATTACCCTAAACAAACCATTTGCCGTCGGAACTCACCTTTTTACATGAGTGTCGAGAACTCTAAGTCTACATAATATTCATGTAGGCTTTAACAGAAATCCCTTAATATGCTTGCGACCTGCATTTGAAAACTGCTACTTATGTTCTTGAAGTCCTCCAAATAAAATCCAGAGCTACTAATTTCCCTTCATAATCCAAAAAGACTTGTAGCTGCAGTTGCTGTACAATAAACATGTCATACCTTCCAGATTTTTACTCATAGTACATTTTGAAAGTAATTATTTTATCATTATTCTCCTTCCCTTGAAAAATCTGCACTACTTTAATCTCATAGAATTAAAAAGTAAGACAATGAGAGTCTAAAGACGGACGACTGGAGGGGTTATCAGTATTTGTGGCAATAAGTAGATTTTTGTCATTGATTTTTTGTCATTGCTGGCTTGGTGATGTAGTTGTAAAGAGCCGCTCAAACAAAAGTCCAAAAAGCATCATTGCATATGTTCAGATGTAGGTGCGTGTGTGTGTGTGTGTTCGTGCCTCCCTCAGGGAGTGTGGGGGTTGTGAATATCCACGTGGGAACCTGTTATGCCATCACTGCGGGCGGGATTAGCCCTTCCTGGCATGTGTTTGATCAGGTCGCCATGGGAAATGGAGGTGAGCGAGTGACACTTCATTAATCCACGCGAGGCTCAGACCGTGTTGTATTTATTGTGGCGATTTTTTCTTTTTCTGCTGCCGTCTGGTCGCTGACGGCTGATCTGTTGAAGCCGAGAGGGCCTCTGCCAAGGCTCATGATGAGCTGATGAAGCTCGTATTTGGTTCAAATCTGTATTCTGTCTATGGCGGTCTTACATCACAGACCCTCAGGCACTCAACTTCAGTTCTGTATGTTTGCAGTCATATTCAATACATTACAATACGCTTTCCGATGAGGCTCGTTTGGCCACTTAAAAGTTGCCCTTTGAAAATATTAAACATACTTTCCGTTAAATCTGCATTTCTGTTTTTTTTATATTATTGGTCTGATGTATATCCTAATCTTGAATATCATGCTTTTATTAAATTTTAGCTGAAATATCATCACAATTACCAGGAAAACATTCTAAAAGTTAAGTCTGTGTGCAACTAATCTATATAAAGAGTTTTATTTTTGTGTATCAAGTTACTAAAACAAATGAACTATTCAATAATCTCCTAATTTGTTGAATATGTCTGTACAGGAAGTGCAAGAACCATGTAAATCCAGCCTACTGGGATAAACAAACGATCGGTCAATACTTTTTTTATTATTATCTTCTTTTCTCCATCCAGTTGGTCTCAGTTGCAGCTGCAGCCTTCTTAGCAAATAACACTGTTGATGACTCAGCTTTTAATGTAATTGCAAATGACTATGGGGACATCACACAAGCCTGGAGGCAGAAAGTGATTTACTCGGTTTTTAACCTTGCAGATTTGCTCGGAGACTTGATATTCACATGCATTAGATGTTTCAGGCTTCATTTCTTTAAACATAAATTAGCTTTAATGTGTCTTTACAGTACATAAACATACAAACACCACACACTGTCCATTTTCTATCTGACGCAGAAAAACTGCAAAAAATTGTGAAAGGAGGCCGAGACCAAATCGAACATTTTTTATCTACATGCAAACGCTGTGTGTTATGTATTTGGGCTCGTTATTTACCCTTAGGACCACATTCCAGTAAATGCATCCTGACACAACTGGTGTAATGAAGTCAGGTTTGTGGTCTGCCTTGCTCACACATCTCTGTAGCTGTGCTCACACACTTCCACGCTTTAAGATCAGGGCTGTACTCCAAAACATCGACTCCATTGTCCTTAAGCCAATTTGGAACTAATTTGCTTGTGTGATGAGTCATAACCGATCTTTAACTCCCTGAATTATGATTTGAGATGGCGTTTCTTATCTCATGTCATTTTTTTAATTGGACCATTTCAGTGGCGTTCTAAGACCTGCAAGCTTCTATTGCTTTCCACCAAATCTAGAAAGAGTTGTTAAGGCCAAATCTAACCAGCCACCAGATCAGACTACCGTATTTTCCACACTCTAAGGTGCACCTAAAACCTTCAATTTCCTCAAAAGCCGACAGTGCGCCTTATAATCCGGTGGCCTTATACACGTCTAGCAACTATGGTAAATACTTCATTTTCCCCCGTAGAAGAAGAAGTGCGCGATGCATGCTGGAATAGTTGTCAGAACGCTGGTTTGTTAATAAAGTTTGATAATACGTTTAAAGCCAGGAAGGGCGGAGGGACCATAGACATAATATAAGGGTAGACCCCGCATTGGCTGCTCCAGCACAGGAAATACGGTGGCCATCTTGGAGCGGTAGTCCTTCCTACTTTGCTCAATCAACACAACAGAAGATGCCTCAGCACTGAGGGATATTGTTGTTCGGATCTATGGATTATTGATGTGAGGCTCCACAGACAACATTTCACAAGTAAGATGGACATATTATTGTGTATATATTGTGATTAGAATATTACTTTACTGTATTTATGGTGAGATACCAGCTAATATTAGCCACAGTGCTTGGTGTAATACGGGGTTCAGAAGCGAAGCCGGAGAGGCAGCAACGAGCTCAGCCTCTCCTGGGATTAGCAGCTCTGCACCCGCTGCCATTATATGACAGCATGTTCGTCCTGTCTGTACGCCGGCAATAAAATGGCTT
>CAEGAF010189746.1:0-21935 GCA_903067075.1 Micropoecilia bifurca | reverse complement strand
AATGTTGAGCAGCACGCCTTTGAAGAATGATCCCCAGCCAAAACGTTCTAATTGTTTTGTTTAGTAAAGTTATTACTCATTCATACACACACTTAGCATTTGCTAATAAAAAAATCCTACAAATCAGGGAGATCCAGAAGTAAGTAAGTATGAAAAAATGTAAGTACCATAGGTCTGTAAGCAGGTGTTTAAGTTTCCAGACTGTAGACTTCATTTCGTGTTTCAAAGAATAAAATGAATAATTTCTGGATAGCAAATTGTTTTTACTATGGTTTACATTTAGGTGATTTCCTTGACCTTATTATTTGTCACAAAGTTCTTATGGGATTTGTCCAGTTCATCCAGTTTCAGAAATTGTACTTGACGAAGTTTCAGATGGATATTCCAGTTTTGCTTTTTTTTTTTTCATTCTGCTGCTCTCTGTTGTATATTTATCTAAAACGTACAGTATTTGATATAGATATTTTCACTGCATTTGAAAAAAAAAAAAGAAAAATAAATTTTATGATGCAGTCGTGCTCAATGAGACAAATTAGGCTACAAAGAAATAAATTAAAAACAATAAATCCTGTAACAGAAAAAGAAAATCTGTTAATGTGCCTGAAAGAGTATGAGTGTATCACTAACCAAGAGAATGTTTAGAGAAGTTAAAGGATCAAGCTAAACATGTTTTTTTTTCTTAAATCAGCGCACAATAGTGTCATCCAGTATGAGGAGCAAAGCTCAGGTAAGCAGACCTCTTTATTCACAATGCACTGCAAAAAAATTACCATCCCCTTAAACCTTTTCTAACCTTCATCTCTTAAAACCTTTTTTTCATGCATACAACAAACCTCAACATAGCATTTTATGCTAGAAATCAACACCAAGTGGTATATGCATGTCTAAAACAGGTTAATGATACACGGGTTTTCATATACATGAAATACAAATCATATATATATACATGAAATACATATATACTGTATACAGTATATATATATATATATATATATATATATATATATATATAGAGAGAGAGAGAGAGAGAGAGAGAATTCTATATATATGTATATATAGAATTCTATATATATATATATAAATATCTATCTATCTATCATGACAATATACTTAAGAAGGCAAGATTGCTTTATCTCACATTACGCATACGACAACTTTGAATCTCCTACAATATGTGGAAATTTTAGTAATGATAACGTCAAAGACACAGTAGAGCATTTGATAAAATATAATAAAATCAATATTTTTCCATAATTGCATGAAGCACAATTAATGAGTCTCTTATGTATTTTTAACAAAAAATGCATTTGTTAAAATTGAGTTTTATATTCATGTTAATGTTTTTTTTTGTTTTGTTTTTCCATTTGAATCCACAGCGTCTTTCAGTGGTTAATAATAAGCAAACAATATTTGACAATACCCCAGATGACCATGTTAAGATTTATCAATATGAGGGGAATGGAAATAGTTGTATGTCACTGGATAAGCTGTCATCTTACGACCAACAGGATGATTTAAGATTTTTGGATGATCTCGGACCACAGTTCAAGACCTTGGAAAAGATCATTATGGCAGAGAAGTCTGGAATTTAAGATAATATCGCAAACCTTCTAGTTTCTAGTTTGGTATTAAAGAGAAATATAAGTGGACTTTTTGATAAGTGTATAAACAGAAAAGCTAGATTTTGTGCCTAGAGTACATATGCATATAGACCATGCACCTTTAAAGTCAAGTACATACGTACAAGTCAAGCTGGCACATTTACATGTGTCCACCACACAGATTGTGTGTCAAAGCAGTCACAGTTTGCTTGCTGCTGTATGAAACAGGTCATCCTCTGTTGATTATGAAAAGTTGCTCTTTATTAGAAATTGGATCTATTTATTTGTGTCTTACTTTGCTAAATGGGCAGAATTAGTTCTATTTTGGAGAATTTTTCAGTATTGATGCTTTGAATGTCTTATTTTCAACCACTTGTGGACTGTTTTTTTTTTTTAAATAACGTGTACAGTATATTAACTTTTTAATTATTAAGTTTGTTAATGCTCTCGGTGTCTTTTCATCTGGCGAGACTGAAAAGACACCCAGATGAAGAAACTGACTTTCAGTTTGAACTTGTAAGTCAGATTTTTAATGTTCTTTTCTGGGATTGCTGAAAAGATGTTTCTGAAACTTTGACTTGAAACACCAACTACATAAGGGGTTGCTAAACCACGAAGAGTTCAATATTTAATGTGTAGTAAGAGTCGCAGATATATTGGCAATTCTGACCATTCATCTCAACAACCCTGTACTGTCTATTTGTGAACATCCAGGCTCTGACTTCTCAGACAAACTGAACACAGCATAAGTAACAAGCAGAAGAAGCTTCAAATAGTGTAACCTTCTTATTGGGCGGTTGGGTAGACAGAAAATTGTCATGTTACATTTTTGTTAGTTCTCAATAAACAACTTATCAAACATCTGTCCAAGTGACCTTGTTAAAAAGTGTATTTCTCAGTCCAGCTACAGTTATGAATTTGTAGTCCGTGTTTGGTAGAGTATCACATTGCTTCTGTTATGCTACCAAAGATGCAACATAGGGTGACTTGTGGAAACAAAAAAACTCACAAAATGCATAAGAAAATAAAATGTACTTTATGAATATTTTAAATCAAAATGTGGCTGCTTTAGTCAACTTACTGAAGTCCAAACTTATCTGGGACTTGTCAGACAACACACTTCAGACAACTGCTGAAGTGTGGCATTGGATGTGATTTATTTTGTCAAAAAGAGCATAAACTTAAACAGACTTGATATATGCAAGGAACATACCTGATCTCAGCTAAATAGAACAGCAAACCGAGATAGCACAAATGAAACTAATGAGGATAATTAATAACACTAAAACTGATGCAAAAAACATACTAGAAATAATCCAAAAGGAAAAAACTAATAATCAGGACAATAAACTACAAAAAAAGACATGAACTGAGATGACAAAACCTGATGAGTAAAAGATACTGGCAAAATATGAAAGGACTTAAACTAGAATAAACTAAACACAACACCAAAATAACTTATAAAATAAGACCTACCAGAAAGAACGAATAATGCAAAAACTATGAACCATAAAGAACACAACAAAACAACAAACCAAAACAAGACTGTCCTTAGCTGTTTTTTTGTTGTTGTTTTTTTCGTGCTGCCAGAGCTGTGCTAACAGCACAATGGTAAGCTATAGCCTATATCCAGTCCAGAAAGGTCTTTACTTCCATGCAACCGTTTCATCTTGCACTTATGTTTTTCATTAGGCTCTAATATTTATAGAATCGTTTGGAGTTTGTCCCGCCATTGACTTCCTCCACTGACTTCCTCCACCTCTGTCATTGAGTCTTTGGTCAAGAAACTTCACCTGCCTTGACTTCTGGTGGTGATCAGAGGGTCCAGTGGAGCATGGCAGCCTGTCAGACTGCCCCAGGGCAGCTGTGGCTACAATCCAGTAGCTCGCCACCATCACGCTGTGCCAATGTGTGTGTGAATGGATGAATAACTGACTGCAGTCCAAAACGCTTTGGGATCCCCAGGATTTGATAAAATGCTACAAGTCGATGACTATTTGTAAAATGTACACTTTAAATCTTAGAAAAATTAAATTAAATGACCAATACATGTAATAATTATTTTATGGTAAATATTTTCATACTTAAAAAAATTACTGAAAAATAATGTACAGCTGTCTATCAGATAGTTTATGACATCCTTCACAAAAAGATCAATCCACAAAAATGTAATTGAGTCTTCTCAGAGTGCTGTAGGTAGGCATTCATGGAAAATTGAGTGGAAGGACAAAACAGTGGTAGAAAAATGCAGAGATCTGCAGCCTTCAGAGCATTGAGAAGCAGCCGACACTGTATGGATATACTTTTTAAAAACTATCAATTCTATATTCATTGCACTTTTTAAATTGAATTGCTGAAACAAACTGCATTTCCTCTGATTTTTTGTTAAAATGCTCTCTACAAAAACTGCACATTTTTTATTCCATTACACTGTGTTTTTGTACTGCAATATGTCAAGAATGCAACACCAAATGCTGGTTTTGTTTTTTTTTTATTTATAATAAATTTAAATATATTAAACATTGTCCATAACTAATTATTGTCCTCTACCACCTAACTGGTTTGACTCCCTCGCTCTCATCATCTTGGAGGTAGCCATCATACAACTCTCTGAGGTGAAGAACCAGTTCCTCTGTATTTTGTCCCGTCAGAGCAGAAATTGGGATGACCCGCTGTGTTACCTGGCTCTTCAGGGTCTCTAGCTTCTCCCGGGCCTCTGGTAGGTCCATTTTATTGGCAACAATAGCCTGAGGCCTCTGGGACAGACCGGGCTCATACTGGTCCAGTTCATAACACAGGTGCTGCAGCTGGGTCCAGGGCTCTGGCGCCGAGAGGTCCAGGACGAAGAGGAGGAAGCGACAGCGCTCAATGTGTCGTAAGAAGGAGATCCCCAGGCCTCGATTTAGATGGGCACCTCGAATGATCCCTGGGATGTCAGCGACTGCACACACAGAATATGAAATCATGAGATAATAAATTACTTGAAGGAAGTTTGAAACTTTTTCGAACATCAATACTCATAACCAGGCCGAGCCCATGCTACCTTTAAAGGTAAATCCCACTGAAATAATTGAAATCTCATCATAAATAAGTGTTTGCTTAAGCAAATTTGTGGGGGATTTTTAAGATAAGTACCTGCAACTTGCTCATGATCCCTATATTCAACGATTCCTACATGTGGATTGAGTGTGGTAAAGGGGTAGGCCGCCACAGCAGGCCTGGCATTGGAGATGGATCTTAATAGTGATGATTTGCCAGCATTTGGAAAGCCAACCTGAAAACATGAAGAAATAAAACAAAACAAAAGATTAAATTCACAAGCAAAACTGAAAAGCAATATCTGAAAGGCCTCCTCAGATATAAGATCTTCTTCCCACCAGTCCAGCATGAGCCATGGTGCGTAGCTCCAGCTGAAGAACCCGCTCTTGGCCTGCCGTGCCTGGGGTCGCCGTCATAGGCGCCCGGTTCTCGTTTGAGAGAAAAAAACGATTCCCTTTCCCACCAGCACCTCCAAACACTGCCAAATACTCCTGGCCATGCTTGGCGAGGTCCATTATGATCGTGCCCTGATCCTTCACCACTGTTCCTACTGGTACCTTCAGCAAGGAAGACCAAATGAGAAGTTAGATAAGGCCATAAGCTCAAAACAAGCACACAAGCTTTTCATGATAAAACGCATTGACTCACAGAAATGCAGGTTGAGTTGCCATTGCGACCGTAGCAGTTCTTGTTGCCCCCTGACTGTCCGTCCTCAGCTTTGTAAACTGGAGTCACTTGGGCCAATGATTTAACAAACCGGTTGGCTGAAAGCATAGGAAATAAAACCTATGAATGAAAGCAGACTCTGCAGTGATGAATTTTTGAAAAATTTGTAAGTTATTTCACTTTTTTTGTTTAAGTAAATTCTAAAAACCATTTATGAATTCTGACTTTTTTTTTTATATTGTCCTGATTTTTAAGTGGGCACTTACTATATTATACATATTTATTCATGTTGACTTCTATACAATTTACAAGTAACTAAAACCTAAAATTCAGTTCTCCAAAAATCTATAACATTGCAGCATTAATAAAAAGATTATTAAAACTTAAATGTGTTAATCCAATCATGTTATCATTTAAATAATTGTGACATGTGAAAGCCATAAAAGGCCATTGTTACAGAAGCTGTATGTTTACAGTATAAACATACAGCTTTTTATCTACTGGATAAAAAGCACAGCCTTTTGGGCACATTAATTCCCATTCCTTGTTTTGAGCCACTCCTGAACCAAAGAAAACATCAAAAGCTCCATAACATTAATAGAAAAGAGTGACTGGACTCTTTTTGGCAAATTTTAAAGGGCATGGTAATGATTTTACTGCTTATTCACTATGCTGCAATGTATTTTATAAAATAAATAAATCCTAAACCTTTCATTAGCGCAAATACATTTGTTGTGGTATTAAAACACGGTCATCACCTGTTGATTTCACAAAACATTGGTCTTTGCTCGGATCTATTGGGCCCATTTTTATCATTTTAATTAGATCTATAGGTTGGTGTATTGATCCATGTGCATTTGTTGAAACAAATGAGATGGATGACTGACTCACCCTTTATGATGATGCTTCCTCCATCGCCACCGTTTCCTCCATCAGGTCCGCCCCATTCCTTTCGGGGCTCGCTGTGGAAGCTGCAGGCACCTTTACCCCCGGAACCAGCAACCAACTTCACACGACGACTGTCCACAAAGTGACGTGTCTGCGGATGACGACATGGAAAGCTTAATTGAATACCAATAAAGGTAACCATGGATAATTAAATACATATATGCTAACTTTATATTAAAACATTTAGCTATTCAAAGTTGAAACACTTTCTGTTTTATTATTTCAGAGGGGTTTGTCTCATTTCTCTTCAGAAGCAGACTTGGTTAAATGAAAATTATATATTTATAATATATATACCAATTATATAATATACCTATATATTATAGGTATGACTCATTTTGGGTTTGAATGTAAAATGCAGTCAACTAACAATATTTTGGAAGTAATGCAAAAGGTTTAGGCAAAAAATAAACTGTTCTTTAGTCAAGTCAAAATTAAGCACTTACAAGAAGTAAAAGGTATAGCTGCATTATACTGAATTGTATGTCTAAATCCTGTAGGGTAAACACAGTTTTTAATGTCCTGGTCTGATCCTCACACTTTGCAGAAGCTTGTTTAAACATAATAAACGTATCACCAGTTTGGACACATACCAACTCCTTTTCGGACAGCTCGTTCTTCCTCTTGTTCCCCCCGATTTTCCCGTGAAGCGTTGTGGATGAGCAGACCTTTCTGAAGAAACCCTCATTCCGCCTCCACAGCACTGATCCTGACGCACAACTCGGACTGAACAAGCTCCATGTTTCCTTCCCTCTGTCCTGTTTTAAACCGCATCTGTGAAAGACCTCAGCGGAGACCGACAACAGTGTCAACCTCGTGCCCTTCAACATGCTACCAGTTACAAATAAACGCCGGGTGTCTCACATTGACTGTTTGAACGGCTAATTTCCGCTACGATCAAGGAAAATAGACGAAAAGTAAATAAAGAAAAGATATAGCTATGGAAATGATCGAGTTGACTCAAGAAATACAAAACGTCCTGTAAAAGTTTTGATGCGTTCGTTATATTCGTTACTACAAGGTGTTCATGTTTGACCGTAAACTAATGAATCTACGGAATCCACGAAGGGACATAAGTGCTTTTCTTTATCGTCGACTATCTTGGGGGGTTTTCAGTTATTCTGATGCAATACTGCCACCTTCTGGCTCTCTCCGTCACTACAGCAATTGTTGTTTTGCATACTTCAAATAATGTCCAGTTTCTGTTTTTCTTTCCTGGTATGCCCATCATTCAGCAATTCTCATTTAACTGTCACACCCTTCTTCATCTTCATTCGTCTTTAAATTGGTCATAATAAAAGTTTATTCACAAAATAAACTTGCATTTTTCTTTTCTAAAGATATTCTATTCCTTTTTACATCAGTGTATTTTGGGGGATTTTATGTGATTGACCAGAAAAAGGTGGTAGGAAATAAGGAAAATAAAACTTGCCTACAATAGAGTTTTTAAAATTAAAATGTCAAAAGTCTTGCTTGCATTTGCAACCTTGTAACCTACCTTGAATGATATTTGCATCCCCTAATGTTTGACGAATATTACTATTTAATCTGAAGAATACATCATTTTAATAATTTTATTAACATTAAGTACAATTTCAAGGAACAAGTATGATATTTATACATCAATCAAAATGCATATACATGCAGTTATTTCAAGTAATTTTGTGAAGTGTTAATTGACTTTAAAATTGTATTTAATAAAAACACAATAAACAAACAGAAAGAACCTTTTGCATACTCACTTTAGGCAAACATTACCAAATCTGGGACAGTGTATTTTCTGAATATTCATTGACAATAATAATCAAAGTAAACTATGTGACTTGTGGATGTTACTTGGGGAAAAAAAACAAACAAACAAAAAAAAAAACATACAACCCATTTCCAAGAAGGTTGAAACCAGTTTATTTTTAATTACCAAATAGTAACAAAAGACAAAAGGCAACAGTTTTCCAACAGACAGATGAAGGATTCTTAGATTTGCATGTCCCACATCCAATTGGACTGTTTTTTTTATGTAGATACATTGTATCGGCAAACACAGTCAGCCAACATAGACACACAAACACACACACGCACAAACACATTCAAAGGTGGTGCTGTGTACACTTAGAAGTGAAGACACGACACAGAAATGGGGGGGAATAAAACCTCCATTCACAGTAACATGAAACACATACAAATACCAATCCATTACAGCACAGCAGAGCCATGATTGTCAGAGCTAAATGGTTCATTGACTGTTTGATTGCCAGCTTCTTAACAGGTACTGCAAAACAACTGCAGCTGTTCTGTTATTCTGCCGTCAGAGGTAAATTAAGTTTTAACAGGATCACACCAATAATCATTAGACATTACTAATCACATTTAGGAAACCGAAAGTTTGAGGTGTTTCTTGTTCTTCATTATGTTTTATGAAAATATAAATTAGTAACAATCATAAGACCTCACCAGTTGTACCCCAAAATTGCAGAAGGTCAGGACATAAATAAGCCAAGACAACTTTACTTTGCATCAAGTAAAAGTCAAAGGAATAATAAATTAAACATTGCAACCTTGTAAAACACAACTGAGTGTATTGCACATGCTGAAGTAATATATGCAGGACATGACATTGCTCAGTTTCTGGATTACTTTGGCTTTTTGAAGATCACTTGTGAACCAATAACAAACCATGTTACAGAAATTACACAATACAGTATGTTGACCGTAGCTTCAAAATAAAGTGCAGACAAAGTAGCAACCCAAGTACTGAATGGCATCCTCTTAACTTTGCATACAGCTAGAGATTAATCAATCTGAAACTTGGCTAATGGACTGAGGTTTTAGTAAAAATTTGACGTTCAGATCCCAGTTTTAACCAATTACGATTTCTATTTAAGATTTGTAATAGTATGCAAGACAATAACAGCATTCAACACTAATTTGGTAGACCTCTGTTATAAGAAGTAAATGTATACTAAGAGCAGAGGCAATGTAAAACTTTACTAATACTTTAAAAAACAAAGACAATTTGATTAGAGTAATGACAATTTAATCTGTCTTGCATTATATCAGAAATTAGTATGGTAAGACTGACTAAGTAAGATTACTAAAAACGTTGTCTCTATGTGTTAGGTTTAGGATAAAGGTTAGCACATCATGTGTATATTCTAAAGCAGGGCTTTTCAAAGTGTGGGCTGCCAGACCTCTTTGTGGGGCAGGTGGGCATAGTGGAGGTAAATGGGGCAAAACTTAACTGCAAATATTTAACTTGACCCAGCTTTTACTAGACAAAATGGTAAGGTTTTTCTTACAGTGAATGACAAAGCATAGTCTGGAGCAAGCAAAAGAAATAAATAAAACAAATAAGAAGTTGGTATTTTCATCGGCTGGATTTTTAGGTCAAGATGATTCACTGCCACATTGTTGTCTATAAAACCCTGGGAGATTTTTTAGTGCGGTTAATTGACCTAAAGTTGTTGATACTTTTATCACATTTCAACATCTCTTAGGGAACACTATTTAAACTTCTAACATCTCTTTGCGTGGCTAAATTTTATTTTTGAACATCTAATGCTAAAAAAAGTTAACTCTAGATCTTTTTCGCCTTGCAAAATCACTCACAAAAAGGCAGGGTGTTGTCTTAGCAACTTGGTAACACGTTTGTATGGTACCTTCACTAATCAAACAAAAGGTCAGAATTTTGAGTTTCTGGCTGTCCTGTCATCATCATGGCTGTTTGAGCTGATTAACAGCCAATTTCCCCGTCCATTTCTACACGATGTCTAAGCAGAGCAATGCCACTAAAGTATAGTTTTGAAATACAACTACAAAGCTCATTCTAGACAAGTGTACAGTATTTATCAGTGAGCTACTTATTGGGTCTCAGACATGTGTAAAAAGTGAATGCATATAATCTCACAGCAACACATCACAGTTTGACTAACACAGACAAACCCCTGATTTTAAACAATAACTCATTTTCATAAAAAAAATTAAATTCCCTTCCCCTGAAACAACACCCACAAACCTCAACAATAAAAAATGTGTTTTTACGGCCTTCCTTTTGAAGTCCTTCCCTGTACCTATGATAAAACTGAAATGCTTCAGAAGTACCAAACAAAAAAAAAATCTCCTGGCTCTTTAAAAGGAGAATTATAAAGAAGGACACATATCTATCACAGATTTTCTTTCTTGTTTAGACGTCTAATAGAGCTGCAGAAAACCTAACTTCCAATTTTTGTTCGTAAATGGAAATGTTTCCCTTTACGTGACTCTCTGTCAAATCAACGTAGAATGGAGGAAAGAAAAACATTTATTAAATGATTTAATCTTGGTCAGAATAATGATTTCTAAAAAGATAATAAATCTGGTGCAGAGAGATCTTCCTTTCTGTGCGATGAGGAGATTATCGTTGAAGCAAATAATGGCAGATGTTCCTTGAACAGCAAAACAGCGTGGTGCCTTATTGCTAATAGCTTCCATACTGACCCTGAAATTGGGAAGAAAATTACAGTCATGAAAATGTTGGTATTTTAGGGGGAGTTATTTTGTGTTTTTTCTGTTAGAACTAAAAGAACTAAAGTATGTTTGTTGGTGCTTTTAAAATCCATTTTAATTGGATCTAATCTTGAAGAAAACTAGGTACGTTTCATGAAACATGAAGTCCTGTCATGTTTATTAACAGCACTCCATCCAATGGTTTAAATTACACTTGGTGATGTAGGAAGGCTTTGATGTCATGGAAACCCATTCACTGAAGTGCAGGACTCAGTTTTAGATTGTAATGATGGCATCACATGAACAATACGAGTCTCACCACACACTGAACTATAAGCTTATACAGCCTACGACTTTGTGGTTGAATTTTCTAATCGGTTCCACTTTGTTGCAACATTTGACTGTGGAATATTCTGTAATGTAGAAGTCAAAGGTTTAGGACAAGATTTATTATAAAAGTGGGTTTCCTATCCATGTACCACACTTGACAGGTAGCAACCTATTCTTTTAGAAATGTTAGCAGCAGCAGTCTAGGAGTTGGATTTTTAGCAGCTGTGGAAATGGAAATGATGGGAACAGCTGAATTCAAAGATTTGGATAGGAGAGCAAATTGTGTTAGGAATGTAATGACAAATGATTAATGTTTTGTTACTTTTGTACCTGTTCATAAGAGTACGGTCTCTGAGTTTGTGCTCCGGGACTGCCTTGGGAAGAGCGATAGGATCCATACTGCTGGCTCTGACTCTGCTGATACTGGGAAAACTGGGATGATCCCCCTTGGTTATGACCTGTGATAAAGATTAGAGTCGTGCAGAGTAGTTTTTTTTTTCTTTTGTGGACTTGTGTTTGACTTAATACTGCTGGAGAATTTCTCACCATATCCTTGTGGCTGCCCACTGTATCCCTGCTGAGAGGAGTACTGCTGTTGGCTGTAAGGCTGTTGCTGGCCAGAGCTCTGTTGATATGAGGTCTGCTGTTGATTGTACTGAGAGTTACCTGAAAATCCACCAACAGCAACTCTTATCAGCATTTAATTGCAAGTTTTCATTCTAATTTACTTTTAATGCATTTAGAGGAAGTGACTGCACTGAGCATATACAAATAATAACAATAACCTTTAAAATTAAATAGTTTGTTTGAAGTTACCTCCTTCATAGTAATGCTGAGAAGACTCATCGAACGACCTGTCATAGCCTTGGTCACCATATGAAGACTGCTGATAAGAGTATTCTCCAAGACCTGTAGGGAACACGACTCAGCACATGTCAAATCTGCTCAACTGAAACCAAAGCTGCTAGCACCCAAAAAGATATTGTCTTGTTCATATAAACTGAATGTATACAGTAACAAATTAAAAGCAAAAATAAACAAAAAAAAATCCTTCAAGGGGCAAAAGTGCCACAGTCCAACAAATTAATAATTTTGTCATGTAATTTTATGTTTGGTACCAAAAAAAACCTGCTATTAATAAATTAACCAAATAAAATGAAAATTGGTCTAGTTTATATTAGTTATTGCCCTGCCAACAGAGTTTGACAGGACTAAAATGTCAAAAGCATGTGTTTGACAGGACACACACTTTTGACATATTAGCTCAATTTTTATCTAATGATTTGCACATTTAATAACTCAATCATTTATTGTATATATTATTATAATTTTATAATTATGGATATACAGAAATTATTTTTTAAAAGTGTTTTTATATAACTAAAACATCATTAGTTGGTTATAAAATAAGTTATAACCAACTCACTAGAAATGAATGTATTTCTGGCACTTTTGGCCTTTGATATTTTCTAACGTTCCAAGAACCCACAAAACAAGAAAAAAAAAGAATGAATGGAGTTTGTACTCCCTTTACAACTCCAATGTACAGCAATGCTTGAATGCTGAAATTTCGGCACACCGAAGGAGTCAGTATGGACACAGACATGCTGATTTACAAAAACGCAAAAGATGATTCGTAAATTTGACTCAGGTCTGCTGGAAGGGAATAGCATGAATTGTAGTGGGGGGTTTATGTGTTTCAGAGCTGCATATGAAGTTAATGAACGTGAATTTCTTTTTTACCATCAGCGTAACACTTCTGGTTTATGGGCTCGGTGGAGCTCTGAGTGTGTCCATACTGCTCTCCGTAGCGTTCATCTTGTCCCATGTAGTGTTGTACAGATTCTGTAAAACAGGCGACACGACCCTTGATTACGATTTTTTGAACCAAAAAGCCACCGAAATAGACCCTAAAATAGTGTTGGTAAAATCATGTTATTCTTTTTGTACTTATGCATGCATTTTTAGTATAGTTGTAGAATTATTCTTCTAAAATAGTAAATTAAAATTTTACATTTAAGTTCTGCCATTTGTTTGATATTCACCTCAGGCTGCACTTTCTCTGAGGCAACTCACTAATACCCTCATCCAAAGTGATACTGTAAACAGTTAAAATCATTTTCTACCATAACTGTAGTTCTTGAGGAGAATACAATAATTACAAAAAGGCTGCTATGAAGAAAAAATGTATTATAATATGATGGTGGTGTGCAGAAACTCCAGATTCTGTCACGTATTAGAAAACCAGCAAAATAAAGAAAGAATGTAGCAAAAAGACATCCATGCAGAGCAAAATTTTCTCATTAAAGCATGTGTCAGACCAAGCCATACCACAAAAATATATTCCAATCTGAACTACCAGCAACAATTGTAGAACGTTGGTGTTATTAGAGGCCAGCAATTTCCCGGTACCAGACACGGAAAGGCTCAGTGTTGCAAAGCTTAATTAAAACCACAATGCAAAGATGATAACATGCTAGGGTTTATGAGGATGACCAATGTTTCCTTGGAATGTACAGTCTGTGCCTTTTATCCATCTACTATCTACTGCTAGTCCACAAACTTCAAAAGAAGTCATAGGATGAAGCAGGGCTAGAATTAGAAACATGCTGACACAGAAAAGACAGGAACAGGAACCCCATAGAGAGACAAGTGAGACACCTCTATCAAGCAATGAAAACTGGGACCTAAAGATTTTTCTTAATCTCTTCCTCTGCTATTATATTGCTTTCAGAGTGGGAAAAAAGTCCTGTTCATAGATTTGACTCCATTTTGAGGAAATTCCTTTCACTTCTTAGAAGATTTTTAGCATTTGTAATTTCATGCAGTCATTAAGATCCAAAATTGGAGCAGCTGAATGTTTGCTAGGCTTTACACTCTGACGGTACTTCTCACACAAACAAATTTATAGTAAATTGCAAAAGAATTTGTACTACTTCAGTCATGCCGCAGCTAAAAACCTCAATGTGTTTCATGAGGATTATCTTGTAGAGAACCAAACACACTGACATTTGTGGTTGTATAGTTACAAAATGTGAAAGGGGTCAGCTGGTATGAATTCTTCTACAAAGCACGGTAGCAAAAAAAAAGCAAAAAAAAAAAATTATCACAAATTAGAATGGCAATGTCCACCCTCTTACCTTGTTGGGAGGAGCGGTAGGATCCCATGGGCCTCTGGGGCATCATGCTATTCCCTTGGCTGGCCTGTCCCATCATGCCCATCGCCTGCTGTCCCTGATACTGTCCTGCTGAGTGGGCTGAGGAGTGGTGTGGAGGAGCAGATTGTTGGTGCATCATGGAGACTGGGGAAGAAGGTGAAGCAGTAATCTCGAACATTAAAGTTGGTTCACAATTTTCTATCATAAGGCAGTATTTAATGATCTTACACTCGTAGAAATGCAAATTAATTTAAAGGAACTTTAACTGCATGCCAAACACAGGGAAAGGGCAAAAGCCAGGATCTCTTTGAAGGGATTCCTTTGTGCAACTTTATAAATGAAAATAAAGCCAGGGAAGAAGCATGTAAACTAAAATCCAGTAAAAAAATACATACACCTTCAGAGAAAGATGGGCTTTATCTGAGCCCAAGCCTTTCAGATAAGAAATCAGGAGGCAGATAAGAAATCAGGAGGCAGAACCCATCTGTGATGAACTGAATGTGAAGGGAGCATAGGCTCTCACAGCAGTTATGTATGCAAGTACATTGACCAAGAGAACAAGGCATTTGCCAAATGGTAAAAAGAGAAAAATAAAACATTCCAAAGGAAAACAACTGCATTTTATATTAAAGCCAACAAAGTAGAAATAATGTTTTCATGGGGAAAATGTATGTTTCTTTTTAGAAACACATGTTAAATTATGGATCAACGAGTGAGCTTCATTATTCCTGGCTCACCTCGGCTCAACCGCACGTTGAGGTTGCTGCAAGGGGAGGAGGAAGATGAGGGTGTGGAGGAGGAAGAAGAAGAGGAACCATAACCTGCCCTTGGGCCCTGGCCCAGCCTGCCCTGAGAGGAGGGCGTAGCATGGCTGTAGCCAGATGCTGAGCTACTGTAGATACTTGTGGACGGAATAGCCGACTGCATGTGACCTGATTGCATGGGGGCATGGCTCGGGCCTAATGACACACACACAATCACAGGAGGCCAGTGCACATTTTCATGTGGTGTCCTGGCATGGTAATCAGCATTCCACATTCAGTTCATCCTAAATGAAAGCTCAGGCTGGGTGTAAAATTGTGTGAATGGTTGATTATGAGAATAAGATTAAGAGACTGAAAAGAAAAGCTGAAATCAATATAACTGCAAAAAAACATGTATAAGTTGTCAGCAAGCAATCAGGTAATTAATATAGGCAATTAATATAGGCTTTGATGCAGACATTAAGTGGCTACATGCACATGCACAGTAGGCGTGTTGGTTTGCAACATCTGTAGGTGAGCATGCCAATATAAAATCCACACTTGTCACCAACCATTGCTCATTTGACTCTGCATCATGGACGTGGGGGTCACTCCAATGCCGTCATTGAGGTTGCTTGGAGCATGTCCCCCACTGAGGCTCATTCTTCCAGGATCCATAGACATGTTGGAACTAGGAGGCTAAAATGAACAGAATTACAACTTCACTTCATTCCACTTGGCTGTTTGTCATGCCTGTTTTGACTCATGGACTGGTGCACTAACTGATCAGCTCTGTCGCATGCTCCTAGAAACCACATGACAGGCAGACTTACAGCCGGTAGAAGTGACTGCATGTTCTGATTAGAATCAGCTATTGTGGCCAAGTAAACAAGATTCCTGTGCAGGATCTGCTGATACCTGGAAAGGTGGACATTTTTTGCAGAAATTTACATGACCTTTGTAAGACTTTGGACTATTTACAACATCAACAAAAGTCACTCACTGTGTGCACTCAGCTGTCTTGCCTTTACTTTGGTAGTCCATAATGCATTGTATAAGATGATGATTTTCATCCAGCATCTGTGGGAAAGTCAAAGCAACCTCAATCTATATCTGGCATTTAAAGTGCTTTGAAAAATTGAACGCTAAATTGCTTCCCATCTCTCTTGGACAAAGCCATTGAAAGAGCTACTGCTGCCATTACCCACTGTAGTCTTTTAGTTTATTGTAGATAGTTTTGACGGCTTACTTATATTAGACAGAGCTAAAGATTTTATATTTCATATATTTCATATTAAAGAAATATTTCTTATTTATATTTTTGCTTATTGATGTTGATCGTATCTTTATTAATTTGCCAACTTTTCACTCGACTTAATCATTAATAGCAGTGTCTAGGAAATATCTATCAAACCCTAGAAACTCGTTCCTTTTGATTTGTTGTTTTTTTAATTTTCTTTCTTTCTTTCTTTTTTTGTGTGGCTGAAGCTGAGTATTTGCACTGGTCAGACAGCTTGAGTGAGAAAGACAACATCAAGGAAGCAGGTATCGGATCAGAGCAGAGCGCTTACACCGACCCTCACCGTCATGGCTTTGTTTGGTTCCTACCTTCGCTAATAGTTGTCCTTTCTTTGATATTCACCTCAGGCTATATACTTTCCCTGAGATCAACCACTCACACCTTCGTCCACAGCGACATTTAACTGCAAATGACGCGACGCTCCGAGTTTGTCCTATTTCTGTTTTTTTTTTTTTGTTTTGTTTTTTGTTTTTGTTTTTTATATATTTACCTTTTGGATGGTTTGCTGTGTCACCTCCCCTTTACTCCTGGGACGCGTCGACGAAAACGCCACAGACATGTTTGACATATGGGAAATAAAAGCGCTCCTTTTATTCTAATATTTATTATCTAGAGCGCAGCCTTCTATTTGGTTACGTAGTTTCTCTACAACGAGAAAAAAAGAAGGGGGTGAGTGCAAAACTAGGATTGTTGTGATGACAGGTGAAACAATGGAGAGCTCATCGTGTATCGGGACAGAAATAAACTCGTGACTTTGCGCAAAGCGGCATTTATATGGTCTGAATTTTAAAAAATATGATCATGAAGAAAGTGTTTTATGTGCAAAGGTACATCCCTCTGCCTCCTCCGTTGGTACAGGCCGGGCTCTGGATAGGCTGCGGCTAGATGGGGCATCCTTGAATACATGACGGGCAAAGAAAGCAGCAGTCTGCAGGGCTACACGCTGTTCTTGACACAGACAGAGAAACTATTACTAAAAGTTCGTTTCAGCGCCTTAATTGGTTTGTGTGAAACGAGTTGCGTCTAATATTGTCCTTTGTTTCAAATGTCATTTTCTTTTAAAACAGAAAATCCATGTTAGAGGGGATTTGACGTAAAATGATGTCCTCAGACTTTGATACTCATTTTTTATGAATCACTGTATTGGTGTGTGGTACTGCTGAGGAGTTATGTGGCTTTGGTCTATTGCCACACCTTCCTCTTAATAAGACACCCACAAGCTTTCTTTGGGGTTCAGGTCAAGCAAATTTGTTGTTCCAGCACAGTGATAAACATGGTAATTAAATCAGCTGATTGTTTTGTGAGAATGCTCCAAACACAACTGGAAAATTACACATTACTCAAAATCGACCTCAAGCAACTTTGCTTCCGATACTTTACCCTTTCACATTCTGGGGTCTTGATTTTTTTTTTTTTTTTAAAGAATTTAATTTACCTGAAAACAAGCTCTTTGGACATTTCAGTTTTTCTCACCTTTGACATGGTGGTACAGAAGTAGATTTACAAAATGAATCCAACAGTTGTATCCCATATGTCTGTTTGTGCTCAAGTACAAACTCCATAGCATGCACATTTCCCCAAGACTCTAAACTGAGAAGCTGCTCCACAAGCCGTCAGGTTGTGATCAATTCTGTTGCTAATGCGTTTCTCCCATATGCTTTTCACTTCAACATACTAGGGAGTCAGGTACTGCTGGAAGGTAGTCAGACTTCCCATTATTTTTGTGAAAACTCCTCACCAGGTCTTCTGTAATAGTTAATTCACTGACAACTTTGGTGAGCTGTTCCAGGCATATCCCACTGAGAAGAATATTTAGCAGCTGCTGGAAGAACTAAATTTCTTAAGTTGCCCTGGAAACACCTTTGGCTTTCCCAAGAGGAACTGAATCAAGTGACTGGGGAGGAAAGTTGGGGTCTCTGTCCTCACCACTCAACAGAAGCCAATTGGAGGATAATACTTAGGAATTTCTCATTTCAAATGCAAACATGGACAAATTAAAATTAAGGCGATGTATCCCAGAAAGAATCAATTTCTCAAGTTTCTGTGTTTCAATTTCAGAAATAAAGGCAAGATTTTGAATACAGATTTAACTTCATTATATTTACAGTATTTGACAATCATACAAGTGCTCAAATTAAGACTTCAAACCATGACAAAAATCAGTTGAACACTTCAAATGTTGAGTGCCTTAATCAGAACAAAACTTACTTTATCCATATAATCAAAATATTTTATAGTACATAGTCAACAAAACAAGCATAAAGAGAGAAAAAAAATCTAAGAAAGTTTCTTGGCAGTTAAGTTCAACACAATGAGGACATGGACATAAAACAAAAAAAAAAATCCAGATCAAGTTTTCTTTGGTCTTCACACCCATCCTCTCTGCTTCCTGTCTAAAGATAGAATCTGAGCAGCTCCTCGTCCTCTGCGTCCAGTAAATCTACCTCTTAAGCCCTGACCTCTTATGAACCGGCCACTGACTCCAAAAGTCTCCAAATTGCGCTTCCGTTCTTCAGCCCATGTTAATCTGAAACTTAAGAAAATAAATGCAAATAGTGAAAACCTCAAGTTTATATTTAAAACAAAAAAAAGAAAAAAGTTGGATTTAAGAGAAGGGATTACCTAAGCCCATTATCAGAGG
Organism: Micropoecilia bifurca; assembly: GCA_903067075.1. Classification (NCBI taxonomy): domain Eukaryota; kingdom Metazoa; phylum Chordata; class Actinopteri; order Cyprinodontiformes; family Poeciliidae; genus Micropoecilia; species Micropoecilia bifurca. Next base: position 3,027 of record CAEGAF010189746.1, on the reverse strand, counting down.
AGACATTGTCAAAAAAAGACTTTGCTTTGTCATAGTAACATTTCGGGCTAAAATGGTCATGCTCCAGCAATGCGTGCATCCTCGCTTTTGCCTTCTTAACATCTTCATCTGCATTATAAACAAAATGTACCATTTTAGACAAAACCCTCAGGAGGACTTGTACAAAATAACCTGGTTTTGACAGCAGTTTTTGATCAGAAAGAAATTCACTTTTGAAATATTACTCGACAGCATTTCAATTCATGTGCCCTAATTGTATGTAGAAACATCACAAGAGAACTGTTGCAGAAGTCCAGAAACACATGAATGTATTCCGAGTGTGCCTTAGTAGCTACTGCAACAGCCAAGTCATTTCAGATGAAAACAAACCTTTTAGGTTCCTTTTTTCCTGCATCTCTCTCTCGAGCTCCTCTTTGATAAACTGTGCATTGGATGAAGCAAAGTCAAAGTCTGTATCAAATTTGAGAATAGGCGATGGACCGTTAGCCATCATCAGCTGTCCACTACCACTCCGATGTCGAGGTGCTAAGGAGATTTTAAAAATATTTATGTTGGAGCTCCTAGAAATAGGAATTTTACTTTCAGATCTTGATTTTGCTACCTTGCCTTCTTCTGGCCGGTGGACGGTCAGTCTTCTGCCGCTGTGCTTCTGGTCGATTAGAAGTCACACCAGAGCCTGAACTCCCTTTAACTGAAAAAAATAAATAAAATATATACCCACACATCACCATTGTCTAAACTGTGCAACTGAGTTATAATGTAGCGATTCAGACCAGTTGTTTTCATTTAGCTCAAGTATCACAGGAGGCTTACTGGTAGCAGGCTCCTTTTGGGGCTGGGAGTTCACTCTCCTGGTCCTTGGAGGCCTTCTTCTGTTCCACTGCCTTTCCTGGGAAGTAGTCAAACCTCTTCTACGTCCTTCTAATTGAATGGTTTGAACAGCCTTCTCTACCATGGGGCCCCGTCTGAAATGCAGGTCTGAAAGGAAAGGCCCTGAATTATAGGAGCCCAAAAAAAAATTCTCTAAACTATTTTAAACACCCTCATGGTGGCTTTTATGGTTAGTTTACTTCAAATAAATTTGTGTGAGAATACTTGCCCAGTCCAAGAGCAGCAGCATACTGCTGGCTAAGAAGGGAGCTGGCAGCAAGGTGATCAAAAGCAGGCGTCCTCACAGGGCTAACCAGTCCAAGACTTGAATATATGCCTGAGGTTGGACTGGATGACTGAAAAATACATACAAATAAATATTCACACAATCATGACAGGAGCTTGAGCGATGCACTTCTTTCCTACTTTACATGTATGATTGCTGGATCTGGGGGTAGGCCATGATAAGACCTTGGAGATTCACACAGTGCGATATCCTTGATGTCACTTCCACGGAAAGTTATGTACTCGTAGACATCGTCTTTGGGGGGTGTTGGTCTTTCAGTAGGACGCCCCTCAGTTCCAAAACACTTTACTGTGCATGAAGGAAATGTTATTTTTCCCGATCTAAACAAATCCTCCAAGTAATCTTAAAGACATCTCTTGTCACAGAATCGATTAGACTTACCTTTTGCCAGCACAACTGTGGAATTACTTTTGTCAATTGTGTACAAAATCCCCTCATAACGATTTTGGGCCTTTGAAATCAACCCTATTCTGCAGCCAATGTATGGCTTTGAAGAAGCCATGGCTGAATAATCGTTAGAACAAATGTTTTGAATTGTTTTACTGTCTTACAACACATTGCACTGCTCAGACTCTGCTGAAACAATTTATAAGCATTTGCAGGTGTGCTGGAACCACACCCACTGATTGACGTTTAACTCACCTGATTGTTCAAGTCAATCACTTCACTACTCTGGTAGTGAAGTGATTCCTTTAGGGATCACTTCCTGTATTGCTTTACAGGAATACACCAAGTACAGGGTCATCTTCTACCTGAAGGATGACCTGGGTAAAAGTGATGGCAATGCGGAGTGGGAGGAGTATTTTTTTGTTAATGGATGGCAAAGACATTCAACAATGATAGATACATTCAAAGCTTTTAATCTATATTCACAATGTTAAAACCCGATTTTGGGGGAAATAATAACATACAATATTAATAGGAGTTAGTGACACTTATGGTGTGTTTGAAGAAACAAAAGCATAACATAAGTAGAATATCACATCAAAAAAGATGAAAGAAACAGAAATCAGAGTTGCGAACTTAAAAAAGCACATGCGCAGCCGTTTGGTTCAAAAACATTTATTCAATCTGCTTCAACACTTTTCTTAAATCCGAGGCGATGGAAAAGTTGATTTCTTTTTCTGAGAAAGCAAATCCGAGGGCGGCGTAATATTATTCCTCTTCATTTCCCTACTGAAACTGACAGCTCCATCTTCCTTCGACAGTTTATTTTTCTTTCCCCAACCAATCACAACGCCGACCGAGGTAACGTCATGGGAAGAAGGTCGGTATCTAGTCAGCGCATGCGTCTTAAAAACTAGCGTTGGTAGGAAAAGATGGCGGCATTAAATAAGATGGGAATTAAAGGAAGAATATTTAATTGGATTAAAGACTTTTTAACGAATAGGAAAATACAAGTTAGAATTGGAGGAGTGGTTTCAGGAAAATATATAGTAGAAAATGGAACTCCACAGGGGAGTATTATAAGTCCATTGTTATTTTCAATTATGATAAATGACGTATTTAGAGACATTGGAAAAGACATGGGTTGTTCACTTTTTGCAGACGATGGAGCTGTTTGGAAAAGAGGGAAAAACATTGATTTTATTGTTAGAAAAATACAAGAGGTTATTATTGAAATAGAGAAATGGGCGTTTCAATGGGGATTTAGGTTCTCAGTTGATAAAACAAAAGTAATGATATTTACACAGAAAAAAATAAACAAGGAAATAAAACTGAAATTATATAATCAAGAGTTAGAGCAGGTAAAGTGTGTAAAATTTTTAGGATTATGGTTTGATGAAAAATTAAAATGGCATATACATATTAAAAAAATTGTAGATAAATGTAAGAAAATTTTGAATATT
>CAEGAF010189738.1:0-30956 GCA_903067075.1 Micropoecilia bifurca | reverse complement strand
ATATATAGATATATATATATATATATATATATATATATATATAGAGATATATATATTTATATATATGTGTGTGTGTGTGTGTGTATGTATGCGTTTTTCCCCCTCTATTCAGAAGCTTATGGAAGTAGAAAATTACAACTGCACTTAGTGTTGTGGGCTAAGGGGGATTATTGCTGCACTGCAAAGATATTAAGGGTGCAATAATGGAATAATGGATCATTTTTGCCACTTGGGAGTCACTGACTAAGCTATAATCGTATCACTGCAATGTGATCAGTGTTTAAAGTAAACTTAGATAGGATGTTACCAAATATGTTATGTGAATATCAGGGAGAGCCATTAACCTTAATTTGAACTGGGGAATCCATCCACCTGATATACATATTCACATATTTCTTTATCTAGATTTTAGTTTCTGCTAACACACATGAAAAATTAACTTGTGCTTTAAATGAGCCACAGCTTAAATTTTAAATGCATTTGAAAAAGAAAAAAAAATCATGTTTTTGGTATGAATCTGAAAGCAGTGTCTTGCTGGAATCAGTACAATGTGATTAGTTAAATGACATGAACCACACATTATGTTTCAGTACAAACCCCTCAATAAGAATTCAGTCTGGTCATCACTAAAATTTCATATTACTATTAAAAAGTTCATTTATTCTAACAGAATTTATGTTTTCATATGAACAATATTTGGGGTTCCTAAAATATTCTGTTTCAAAAACAATATTTGGCACATTTATATATATTGGTTTAGATGATACTTTGGACATTACAGTAAAAAAGATGGTCAACATTATATTTTTTACTTGAATGTTCCAGAACACAACAGAACATAAACACAAGGCTAAAGCTTGCTTTCAACTATTAGAAATATTTTTTATAACTGATTTAAGCATCTGGACAAGCTCAAAATAAATCTATAAATAAAAATATTTTTATAGTTAATCATCTCAAACTAAAAATAAAAGTCTTTTCTATTGCAGTGTGGGATAAGTAGTATTTTGTTAGTGTCATTTTTTGTAACAACATTCGAACCAAGATGAAATACAGCAGGATAAAATAAACAAAACAGAAAATAAACTTCATATTGAAACTGATGAATCCTTGTCAATTTAAATTAGAGTTGTGTCAGTGAATAAGAAGTGAAATGGTAAAACATCTATATTTCAGTGTGATAATGTAAAGATAAAAGATAGCATCCTAGATGTTAAAGTAAAGATTTCTTCATCCTTGTTCAGACAGAGAAAAAGATCTGAGTAAAATCCATTATTTCTATTTATTTTTATTTTTTTGTCAAGAACTCAAATTTTTAGAGTCAATGTAAAATCCCTAAGATAATTTCATGTTTTTATTTTAGGGACAGTTAAATGAAAATAGTGTTGCCTTCAGCAGTATCAATACACAATAAAACGGGGATATGCATATGTGGTTTGAGCATTTACTAACAAAATAATAAAACACTCAATAATGTAGAAAATAGAATTATTTTGCTTTTAATACTGTCGAGTCGAGATGTAAAGAACTTTGTTTTCGTTCACTTTTCATTAATTGAACATGATGGGCATTGTACATAAATATGTCAAAAACATGCAACCACATTGTGCCACTGGGACGCGAATGAGGGAACATATTGGTTAACATAAAGATAATTACGATACTCGGAGCTAAGAGCAATCTAGTCAAGTGATAATTATTCCATTGTTAATCAGCAGAGCTTTAAAATGTCAACAGAAGCATGTTTTTAAAGATCTGCTGGCTGTGTTTGCGTGACTGACGTCAGCATTACAGTGTGCTATGAGTATGCCATATAATTATTCCATCTTAGCACTAATTGAGTCATTCAATAATGTCCACACCTTCGTAACCTTTTCATTTTAGAATCTCACATCTTATGGTTATATTACGGGTATTTATGTGGCAAACCAACGCAAAACAGTGAACAATAGTGAAGTGGATTGTGTAAAGAATATTTGTTAACGTATTTTTTTCCAACATCAAAAGTTAACATAAACTCCATTGTTATTACATTTCTAAACATTTTGGGGAAGCCCAGATGATGAAAACATGGATTTTGATCAGATAAAGCACAATATTTGAGGTAAATGGAAGCATGCCTATAAATTTTATTGCCACATTTAATATGCATGCTCCCTTGTGTGACAAGATATCATTGAGGAAAAAAAAAAACACAGATACAGAATTATGAACCTCCACAAATTTGACTCCAAAGAAAGACCATCCCAGCTGTGAAGTACAGAGGTGGCAACATCATGTTGTCTGGGTGTTTTGCTTCAGAAGCCACAGAAGTATTTTACAAAATAGGTGGTATCAAGAAAAAAAAGAGCATTAGGTGGGAATTTGAAGCAGCATCTCAAGAAACGAGCCAGGAGAACTCAGCCAGACCAAAAAGAGACAGTCTTTGAGCATCAGTTTCCAAGTCTTTTCACAAATTCTCAACTGGATTTATTTCCTGCTGTCCTGTAGGCAGGAGTTTTATGCCACCAGAGAATTCTGGTCTACCTGATAAGAGAATCTTTTGCCATGTTTGAATTGCCCTTTATTGTTTTGTTGTTGTTGTTGTTATTGTTGTTCCTTTATCGCCATTGTCAAAAAGAGACATAAAATTGCTGTCATATCATATTTTTCAACCTGAGCTACATCTGGTCATTTGACTGCCTCGGGGATTACTGACACTCTTGCTGGACGCATGTAAGCTGTCTTTTGAAGGTTAGTAATTGTCTCATTCTCTTTTCTACCCATTTACAACCATGTGCCAGTTGATGTTGATCTATTACAAACGATAGTTATTAAAAACATGTTTTTATGGTCATATTGTTTCAAAATATGAAAACTGAATATGAGGGTTCTGTTTTAGAAAAAAATCTACTGTTTCTCTTGTCTTTGAAAGAACTGAAAGATATGTCACTTTATAAGTCACTTTGATTTAGAATCTAGAGATGAGAAAGAATGGTAATTATCATCATCATCGTCATCGTCATCAGTGGACTATGAATTCAGACTTTATCTGAGCTTAACACATGGGAGTGCAGCAACGCAGAGAGGTCTACCCTGCTCCCCGCCCTGCTTTGTTTTCATGACAACCAATGAAAACAAACACTGACTCACCAACCCAAACTCAGTGTCTCAGTTATTCATCCTTATGGCTGAGGTGAATATGCAGAAAACCAAACTAAATGATTTAGGCTATCCCGTAAATTAAGACACATGGTTTTCTTTTCACAAAAATTGACATCATTTTTCCAAAAAGGGCCAGCACAGAGCCATCACCACCGCTCCTCATTTCCACATCATTCCTGCATTAGGTGTCCAAGGGACACTCATTTGTAACAATGAAACAACGCCTTGGATATCAGCCTCAACTGCAAAATCTCAGGGGTCTGTGTGGTGATATAAATCATTAAGACAGAGACTCCTCCGAGATGCCGTGGTGGTCAGAGATTCTCGTGCTGAAATGAATTTGATTTCATTTGTCCTGCACTTCAACTTTGGCTGACCACATTCCAAGCAGACTGATTTTAAGCATAGCCCCTCGTGTAGATCATTTCCATCATTTTCATGTATTTTAAATGGTGAAATTAAACCTGCAAGATTGATGCTGCAATATTTTGAGTCTGAATTTCAAACTGAAATACCACACAAACCACTCATTTGAGCTCATTGGTTTATGTTAAGTGGTAAATGTATTTCCTATCTGGGGTTTATTCTGTAGGTGAGATACCCTATAGTGATGTTCTATATGGTGGATGCTCATTGTGGGGAAGCCATTGTTCTACAGCTAATCCTGGCTCAGATTTCCAACCAACCAGCGCTGGAGGCTTAAATGCAGCAGCTCTTCTAATTCTCCAGTTTGTCCTGCTGTCGTTGTGCCTTTCTTCTGAATAGCATCAACAAGCTCAAAAAACCGGCCAATTTAAGATATAAAACATGTTTTTTAAATACGCTGCTCTTTGTAAATGAATTTTCTAGACTCCTTTCTTTACTCTCTTCTGTCAGAAGATGCACAGTCGCAAAGATGCGACTCTGGTGTCGAAGAGCACATCAAAGACGAGGGCCTGTGAGAGGTCTACTTTACCTTTGAACACAGAATAGGATACGAGGCTGCGCCAGCTCTCTGCAGGCAAGGCTCAGGCTGATCAGAGGCTGCCCAACGCCGCAAATGCAGCAGCAGTGGGCACAAACACTCATACTATAGGCAGTTTCAAAGAAGTCTTCTACCCACCACTGATGTGCGAGTCGACACGCACAGTGAGTGCAAGTTTTGCCATTAAGGGATAACTGAGGCTGCATGCCAAGGCACAACACCCCGCAGAGCTCAGACATTGTCATATGGAACAAAGTTACTGATTCAACAGTCTCTTGCACAGTTCCTCCTAAATTCTGCATTTCCCACGACACAAAGCCAGCACAGAGAGAAAAGATAAATGCACAGTTGAAGGCAGTCTCACAGAGGGAAGTTCAGCGTGTGGACGTGTTTTGGAAAAGTTCAATCACAAACACTCTTACCTTTTTCATCTGCACTTGATTACATGAAATAAGACATTATGTATTTACATCCCATAGACCTTTTTTCACTGTTTGATGACTATAAAACTACATATTTCAATGTATTCTATAGGCATGTTTGCTGCAGACCACCAAAAAGAAGCAGACAGAAAAAGATATCTGCTTATAATTCTTTTTTTTTACTAATGTAATTCTAAAAATTGTTTGCCATGCATGTGTATGTTTCCCCTGTATCCCCTATTAGTCAATTTTCACTTTGAAGCAAGATATGTGAGAAAGTTGGACTGAAATATTGGGGAGATGGCTGTAGCTAAATACAAAACCTGTTAAGTTACCATCTATGTCTGTATTCACTACTATAGGGTCTGTTGAATCACACAGATTTTCCTAAAACAAAGTGATGATTCCAAGGTCCATGGGTGGACTGGCATGTTAGATTAGGACGCCGGTGGTTTAGCCTTTGGAGGAGCTTGTTGTTGTAGTAACACTTCACGTAGTTGTTTTGCCATTAATACCCAAACTATCCTATATCAAACGCCTTCTCTACCTCTCCTCCGCTCCAGTCGAGCGCTTAAAAATATGTGCTCAGCACACAACAGAACACATGAACAAGCGCTACTGGGACAGCCGGCTGACAAAGAAGAGTTGAGATCAGAAATCCTGTCTCATAAAGCCCAGGTTACAAAAACAAATGTCCTCTTATTAAACTGTCAGCAGTAACGAAACGGAAAGGCCTCATCTTTCCATACTCGTGACACAAAAACGGAATCTCCCTGTGTGTCCCTTGCATGCAGCAGAGATGTGTGGTGCTGTGGCTTTAGCTCATCATGCAGGGCTGGCAGAAGCTCTTATGGGGCCTCAAGCAGAATATGATTTTAGGGGTCCTTTTTCCTGTTAAGAACATTGCCACAGCTAACTGTTTCAATACAGATTTGGTGGAATCAGAGAGAGGGTACCACGTTTAATTGGTCGATGTCTTTGTGCAAAAATTGGCAGATAACATGACAACAAGATAATATGAGGACATCTGAATTAGGCCTTAAAGGCTGCGAAACGACTTGAGGCTAGGTTAGAAAGTTACCTTCTTACAAAGAGGTAAAGTCATAATAGAATGCTGTAGAAAGAAGAAATATCATGTGTTAGAACGACCCAGATATACAATAGATATTTATAGGTGTTACAATACAAATGCACTCCATACTTATGCCGTTTTTATTTGTGGATGAAAACCTAACTAAAAAACATGTATAATCTCCCACTTCATAACAGTAGCATTAAGGCATCAACTAAAAATCTGATGAAACTCATTGAAACTTTTGGTTGTAATGTGACAAAATGGGAAAAAATCCAAGTCATTTGAATATTTCTGCATTGCACCGTACAACCAGCGTGCTTCTCTGGCCCGTTCCTGGGGATTGGTTCAATTAAATTTAACTTTGTTTCCATTTTCTTTTTTTAATCTTTCCTCCACTACCTGTGCATGTAATATTAATTACATGAATCACGGTTCACAGTCTCTCAGTTAATTGTCCAGCAGCAGAACATTTCAGAGGGCCGCAGCTGAAGCCTGGGAGATGAAAACAGGATGGAGACGGGGGAGGAAGCCAGGCGTTCAGGAAAGGGGGAGGGGCATTATTGCTCTTACACCGTCACTGGACTGTAAAAACGCAGATGGGATCCCCCCCCTCTCCCAAATGTGTTGTTGTTCACTGGAAACACAATCTCTTCTGATTAAAAAGTTCATATTTATTTGTTATTATTAAAGACGATCTACTTTATGATGAACCTTACAGAACGTAGGTAAGATGTTCCTGCCACACTGATGATATTTAAGTTAATTAGGTGGAACAGATGATGTTACTGAACTCCTGCCTTTCCCTAAAACCCATATTTTATTTTCAGTAACTTAATAAACTCCCTTAATCATTGCAGGTATTCTTGTCACTAAAGAGCATCTTGATTTATTTTAAATGGTTTTGCAAATGATCTCGCATTAATGCATGTGGGCATAGAAGTGTTTACGATCGCAAACTATTATCAGGTTAACCCGTAGAACTCCTTGAGTTTGCACTTTGTCTGCCTTGTAATATCTTCCCCCGTATCTCTGTAACAAATTTAATGTGAACTCTGCAGCTTGAAAAAAAAAAAGCCTGCGCACTGGCAAAGGTCCAACAATTTAAGAGATAATTATGCAAACGTAACCTTTACTTGGTCAGCGAGTGGAAGAAGCAGCAGCTCCAGTGCTTCTTTTTTTTATTTTCACAGGGCAACAATTTCGATTTTATTCACATACAAACTTTAACGGAGGAAGGCAAGTATTATATATTTTCCACACAGTTAGTGGAATTTTTTAACCAAAAAAAGCAGGCCTCAAAGCTGGAAAAATGACAAAGTCAAATACATTTTACAAAGTGAGCTCTAATACCAGCCAGAATTATACTAACAGCTTATTGATGGGTTCAGGTGGTTTCTAGGCAACTTACCAAGAGACATTTATATAAAACACACCGTTTCAAATTCTGTGTATATTATCCAAAGGCACAATGATTTAAAAGTCATACACTCAATCTACTCTAAAATAACGGTTCAAATAAATTCCTAATAATGACAAATAAATGTGAAATTTATCATTTGTCACTTCTGATCATCTGTGCATTGTTCAAGTCGGGAAAACAAAGTAAAGATGTAAAAATTGACTGAAGTGCCAGTGCAGTTTTACATAGAACAAAACCTCATTAGCACTGAATGTATCTGCTTCAAACGGTGCTTGTCTGACTAAGCAGTGCTGCAAGTGTAGAGAACTGTTTGAGATGCACACTAAAGCAAAAAGCCAACGGAAGACATTGAGCTGACAGAATTTCAATACAATGAATGCAAGAAAGGGAGGAGGGGGAGAAATAAAAAGCTTTAATCCCATCTGACTTTAAAACACGCTTGGGAAGAAACTAAAGCGCCCTCCCCAGGAAGTTCAATATCTTCTTCTGCTTGACCACATCTCAGCCCCCTCGATGAGAGACCACATCCCGGTGGCAAGGTGAAGCAGCATGGCTTCAGGAAAGCAGGATTACACCCGGCTCTCCAGGAAGACCTCACAGCATTTCACTGAAACATTTATGAGGATAGCAGCATGGCGTCACAAAGACAGAACCACTGTCTGATCCACAAGCATAGACCCCTGCTTGAAACAGACCCCCAGCTGCTCCTTAAACAGGGCAGATGTGACAAGCCCTCTCTTATGGCCCATCAGCTGCTGGCTGTGGGCTCTGCGGGTCCTGGCCACTAACTAGGTCCCTCCTGGAAGCCATGCTCTTTAAACTAAGGGGACTCACACTCTTGAGACAGAGGTTTGGGCTTTTCCTTTGCTGCACGTGTTTGTTCCTTTGAGACAAGCACAGGGCTACTTGTGCCTACAGAAAAGACATGGCGAGGTTGACATGTTTGGATTGGAGAGCGGTCAGGCCTGCCTACATGGCTTCAACGAAGCAGCAAGGGGTTGCTATAGAGCTAATTTGGACAGCGGAAACAGTTGCTTCTGCAAGGATCAGGATGTTTCCATCATGTAGTGTGGTGCTCAAAGATACTTCAGCATTGCGGTTACCCACTTGACAGTTCCACACATTGTGCCCAAATTTGAAAACGATTTACCAGCCCTTAGAAGAAAGTTTAAAAGTCGGTTTGGCTGTCACTTCTGATGATTGCCTCTCAAACAAATTGTGCAGTCAAAAATAATTTCCTCTAGATTCCACAATTCAACTCCACCATCCAAAGAAAAATATTTCCCAAATATTTTTGGCACATACTTTACTCTGTGCTAGACTAACATAGAGGAAGCATAGTTGAGTCTAAATGTCTGTCACTAAAATCACAAGGAACAAGGTACAGATGGATAATGAGGCTATAGCACAACTCAATGTTTCGGCCCACGTTTATAAAAAGTCGAGTTAGCATGATGAAGTTTCTGGTTCCAAGTAACACCCACGTTTCACAATGTAAAAGCTACCAAACCACTTTTTTTTATCTTACAGTTTGTTCAAGTGTCTCAGTAGAACTTTCATTAGGAATAAGCAATAAGGTCATGGGTTCAAAACTCCACTTGGAGTCTTTTTCGCAGGGAGTTTCCATGTGCTCCCTGTGAATAAGGTTAAAAGAAACACACACACAATTCAAAATTTGTTATGAATGAACATGAAAGAATTTCCAGAATGTCCATCAATCCATCCATCCATTTTCTTTACACCCTTGTCCCTTAGTGGGGTCGGGAGGGTTGCTGGTGCCTATCTCCAGCTAACGTTCCGAGGCGAAGGGCGGGGTTCACTCTGGACAGATCACCAGTCTATCGCAAAGCAACACAGAGACTCACAGGACAAACAACCAGGGGCACACACTCACACCTAGGGACAATTTGGAGAGGCCAATTAACCTGACAGTCATGTTTTTGGACTGTGGGAGGAAACTGGAGTACCTAGAGAAAACCCACACATGCAGAGGGAGAACATACAAACTCCATGCAGAAAGACATGGGCTGGGAATCGAACCTAGAACCTTCTGGAAGCAAGGCAACAGCTCTACCAACTGTGCCACTGTGCAGCCCCTTCCCGAATAACCATTAAATATAATTATAATTTCAGAATAAACAAGCAGTTGCACAATAGCACAGTTGTTTGCACTGTTCCCTTTTATCAAGATGGTCCTAGAATCAAATCCCAACCAGGGACTTTCTGCTTGGAGTTAGGTTATTGTGAATTTCCCTTATGTTAGAGTTTGTGGGCATGGTTATGCTTCTCAGTGCAGGCCTAAGACAAACGGCCTGTCTTACCCACTCACCACCGGAGATGAACTACATCTCTCCTTCATGATCCTGAAAGGATTATGCTAGTATAGAAAATAGATGGATTAGCAATCACCTAAATGAGTTAGAATGTCTCTTGGCAATATAGAGTCAAGTGGAACAAGTTTCCTCGTTGTTCAGAAACCTCGGCTAAACATATGTAACAAGATCGGCTTGTTGAGCTGCCAACATTTCTACATTATAAAAAAGAGGAGTAGAAACGTATACTACATACTTCCTGCTTTTACGTTTGTACTGTATTCAAACTTAACTTACATTAATATTTAGGTTTACGGTTATCTAGATTCAGTTGTGTTCACACATTCTTAAGTGTGTATTTCAAAATTGTGTATGTACATTACATTTCATACATAAATTTTGTATATAAATAACAGGTAGTGCAAATGTCCAACTATTTTTTTCAAAATAATAATAACTAGATATAAAAAAAATATATATCAAATAGCAATATCATTGCTTGCAATACTCACTAAGGACAGCTATGATGCAGTATTTGGTAGCATATTATATTTCAAGTGTCAAGCATTCTGACATTGGGCATTTGTCATGTATTTGGCCAGTTGGGTGGACTCCAGTGGCCTTGAAATGCGCTAAAAAAAATGTTAAAAATAGATCTACTATATATATTTTTTTATATTGTGCAGTTCTAGTAGTTACATAAAATGTTAATATGTTTTTCCCAAGGGTTTCCTACAGTTTGAATACCATAGCAACCAATGTCTTGAGTGCATTAATTCCTGTTAATGGTAAACACATGTAAAATTATGCAACTCAACTTCAAAAATAATGTTTTGTTCAGTATGTTGCAAAAAATACATGGTCATTTTTAGCTAGTACTGCTATGAATGCAATAGAAAGGAAATAAAAATACAGTAAAAAAACGAATCACTTTGTGTGTCATAAGTGAATTAAATGTAGTAGTAAACTGATGCAATAATGTTGTCAACTATCGGAGATTAAAACTAATCATTTACAGAAAATGAATAAAGACAGTAGGTCGACAGTTTCACACAATTCAACTGACTGAGGTTAGGTTACTTGTAAGTTACATTGTTGGTTTAAACCTATGCTGTCACTCTGTCGGAGCCCAAGTAACTATTCAGTTTTCTAAAGGTTAGCATTACCATTTGTCAAAATGACAGCAATTATTCATGTAAGTGTAGAAAAAAAGAAAGGCCTATATTTACTGAAATATAACCGAGAGTAAATAATTAAAAATGTGACTGGAATTAAAAATGAACAAAATAGCTTCTAGTGAATATGTGCATGAATGCTCTCAACTGCATTTCTGTATAAATGTGTACGTTCCCTCACTCAATGTGTGTAATGTGTGCACTGCGTAGACCACACATGTGCAACGCTGCGGCACGAGTGCACAATGTTCGACATGCACAGGATCTGACTGAACAGTATAGGAAGCCTGACTGAACCGCGACCGAAACGTAAAAAAATCCCGTCGTCTGCTACCTTGCTGTCATGGAGCTGCGCGACAATCACAGCACTACAGACAGAAAGTTGAGCTGTGTTAATTTGAGCATTACATATCCACAGGCAATCTGCAGAAAGATGCCAATTACACAGAGTTTTAAAGTGTCTAATTGAGGCCCTTCAGTCTGAATATGTTATTGCCTGCTCTGATTTGAGAATGAAGACAATATGCTCAGTTGCAGCCTGCTGCTTACTCTTCAAGGGATATATGGTGTTAATGGAATGGATGCTCAGCCTTTGCTTCGGCGTCCTCCTACTGAACCAGTGTGCCGCAGGGTGATAATCCTTATTTTGTTGCACTGGCTTATTACAACGCTAGCAGTAAATTTTAGCATTTAACCACAGGCCGTAGCTGCTTGATGTGAAAGCAACTCTCCAGAGGGGGTGTCAAATCCACAGAATTTTTATGAAATGGCCTATTGTGCTATTAGGAAACTTTTGAAGTGTAAAAATATGCTTTAGAAGAAAACCACAGAATATAGAATGATCTATTTTTTTCCTGCTAATGCTCAATGTGTAAAAGATGGCTTAAGACAATGACAAATGATTACAGAGTCATAATTAAGGCGAAATAAACCAACACAAATTTGTGATCAATTCAAGGTCCTTAATTAAAACTCAAAATTTAAATTCTGACTAACTTAGCTGGCCCATTTTGACCATTTTACTAGAGTCCAGGTCACACTTGGTTTTCATAACTCCAACCCCAAATAAAGCCACCAGACTCTCATTAGAAACCCCATGTTGAAGACACATGAATAATGCACCACACTCAGAACACTTGCCAGAGTCTGTACATTCACCACTGTGTTTGATCTCGTGAAGTTTAGCTCACATTTCCCCATTTATTCTGCTGCATTTAACCAAGCAAGTTCCCCGAACGCACACAAGGGTGTCGCAGGCGGTCACTGCCATTTGATGGGGATAAATATGGGAACGTTTGAAGATTAACCCAAAAGACTAATGCACTTGCAACGGGTAGATCAGCTAATGAGAAGCCAACCCCTGGTCTTTGGCATCATAAACATTTCTTGCCAAATGTATTCCAAAATCCCCTTGAAAGTGGAGCTTGAGAGATCTTCCCTTATGTGCAGCATTTCAGTTCATTACTTCATAGAGTCAAAAACATCAACTTTGTAGCTCTGAGTTCCGCTGTATTGTTAAAGACGTAGAGGTGAGTCTGGGCATAGCAAAAAATAACCTGAAAGACGAAACCTTCTACCAAGTAGACGGTTTCTAAATGATAGTTCTCCATCTGCAGTTTTTTTTTTTTTTGCCGTTTATGTTCTAGACTCTTAATTATTGAGATATCTTCAATCCAATATTTACACAAAAAACCTCTGCTTCACATTGAAAATAAATAATATGACCATTTAAAACTGCAAATAATGGCATTTTTCTGATGTTACAACAAACTTTATTGTATTTTATTGATTATCTGCTAGACCAACACCTTCCAAAATATGCATTGAACACCTATTATAAGCAACAGTCCTACAGAAAGACAGCATACATTTTTTTCAGGGCAAAAGTGGATAACCACAGTGGCACATTGCCATCTGAGAACACTTGAGTGAAGAAGAAAGAAAAAAGAAGAGGGGGTTCATGTCAAGCTCAGCTTTATTGAAGGTCAGAATAGCCTACTTGCAACATGGGCAATCTTCCCCTTAAGTCATTTAGCTTTAATTTCCACATCTGATATCACAAAACCCTTTCCCCTGTAAGAGGGATAAGCTTGGCGTTGGCCCGAGCTAAAAATAATAAGTCTTAGATGTTAAGAGACCAAGGTTTGTTCTCCCAAGTCATTAGCTGAGATAGCCGTTACACTGACTTTTATTCCCTGGGAGGAGTGCAAGAGGAATGGTGCCCTGCCCGTTCCTGCCTTCAATGTCATTCCAAAGAGTTTCCATCCAATATGAAAAAAATATTTTCTCAGAAATACAAGTTTGATATGAGGACAAGAGACAAGTCTGCTTTTCATTTTTTTATTTTCACTTGAGGATGCGCTATGTTGAAGTAATGTTGTTACAAGTGGCTCATTTAGTCACCAAGTCAAAACCTATCAAGTCAATTTGTGGATCATTATCCAAGCGCCCTCCCCAACGCATGACAAGCTGTTTCATCTGCATAAAGATAAGAACATTTTCTACGCGAACCAGAAAGATACTATCAATACCCCTCCTGTGAAAGAAAAGATGAGAAAGTTAAGCAGGAAACCTCATCGAAGAACTCAATTATGGTAAACAAAAATGGCTAATTTGTTGCCAGCAGATAATCAAACAGGATTAGGGAGATAAAAACTGATTTTAAGGTACTGTGGCAGGGAATTTAGCTCGTTAGCAGAGAGCTTTTAAGTTTCATAAGTCAGCCAGCTCCTCCCTTAAAGCACGCTGGGATATTTGATACACAGTCACTCATCCTGCCCCGTTGACAGCAATGAAGGTAAAAAGTTGGGGGCTATAAAAATGATATACATGACAACGGCATTTCATCATGCGTTGTACCAGCTCCCAGATACTCGCTGTTAGCTCAGGACCCAGAGGAGCTTCTGTATCTTCATGATAAACTCATCTGGCATGATTTATTAACTAGTGAATCACACTGCTCCCGCTCCATAGCACAGACGCACACACTCTCGCTGCTCCACAACTTCTCTGGAACAGTAAGCCTTTCCACAGGGACAGTCAAAGTCATTAGCACCTCCAAACTTTCTCCATGCTAATTTTTTGCTTTGATATACTGGGTAGCTCATTTAAAACGGGGTTCAGAAAGAGGGTGAAGATGCTTAAATCTCTCATACCAAATCCAACTTTCTCGCCATTTGCTACAAATTGTGCAAAAGTTGATAAAGTTTCTTGGAAAACACATCTGTTAAGTTTTGCGGCTATGAGCTCATTTTTTGTTCTGCAAATCCAGGGTACCTCCTGTATATATAAATGTATATATATATATATATATATATGTATCAAAGCTATACCCAACACTGGCCATCATAATGACCTTGTGGAGGTTAGGCTCAGGCAGCTGTCTTATCACATCGACCCTCCCCAGGTCTCAGGCGGTCCGTCGAGTGCACTGCTGGCACCGGACTGCACAAAGAATGCTGGCATCATTTCATTCTTTGAGCCTCCATCTGCCACGACTCTGACCAAGGGGCTACTTCTTATTTTAGATCGTCTATTCGCATCCTCGCATCCGCGTCTGCTCACACAGACTCCCCCCCAACGGCCCATCACCCCTGTCCCATTTACCCCTCACATCCGCTCTTCAAGTGCACAACTTGGGCTCCCAAGGCAGAGTGGGGCTGAACTCTATGAAGTAGACTGGAAACATCCGTGTCCTTTCCCAAACTTTGTCAGGTGAAGGATAGTGGTTCTGCTCTAATGGACAGAGAAGCAGCTTTAACCTCTCACTTACCAGCTCTTTAAAAAAGGAACTCCTAGACTGGCAGTGCAACAAAGTCAAAATTCAGACCCACGTTTAGTGGCATTTTGAGATTAAACCAGAGGTTTGCTTTGTAAAACTTAAAAGCACTATAGTTGAATAACCACGGCAACATGGTGGCCCACCTACACTCATTTTTTTTCTTTTTTTGGTTTTTACCAATTTATTAATATTAAAAATAATCAATGTGGCTTTTGAAGGACCTTGAGTTTATTTTCATGCATTAGTAAAGGCCGTTCAATAAAAAGGAATGTTACACTTTTCAGATAAAATAAATTTAATTATTAAAATATAAATTATGTAAATTATTTCGCAGATTAATGCTGTCCTTACTAGGCTTGCCAGTTTGTGCAGTTTTCCTTCAAATTGATCTATCACATAAAGTCCCCTCATAAAATGGTAGCAGTGAAAATATGTTTAAGATTTGTTGCATTTATTTTCTAATCATACCTATGATCTACTTTAACTATGACTTGAACTACCCCAGACACAGGTCTCTAAACTGAAACATATGGATTGGTGAATGGCCTTTATATCAAAGATTAAAAAATATCTCAAAATGAAAGACAGTCAAAGGGACAGTGTGTCACCAAGGGGGAATGGTTGCGTGTAATTGACTTCATATGCAGCTATCATGTGGCTCTGGAATGCAGCTGATTGCAAAGTGGAGAAAGTAAAATCTTAAACTGTACACAATGTGCTTTGGAGCATGATATAGCATGAAGACCTTCATAAATTCATCTTCTGTCTTTTCCAGAGACCTATTCTGTCCACCTATAAACCGATGAAATATGAATTCATCTTAGGGAAATTGTGATGCTTCTTTTATACTGTGCTTTAGCATTGACAGAACACATGGATTCATTCTCAGATTAAATTACTCACAGATGAAGCCTACTTTTCAGCTTGGTGGTGTCTTAGTCTTCGGACAGGCACTGGATTTTATTTAGGGGTATCAGAGAAAAATCAAAAACCCTTGTTGTTTTATTACAGCTCCCTATTTATGCGTGCCACTTTGTATTTGTCACAAATCTCCAATGCAACTCACCCAAGCTTATAGTTGAAACGTGATGAAACATTCAAAGGGTGTGAATACGTCTTTAAACGGCAAATCACGGAAAACGCACCACGAAACAATTTGTCGAGTGGAAAGCCATCATAAATGATGATCTGACACCTTCTGTCGTGAGCACACCTCAACATTGTTGCGTCTTTAACCATCTTGTTGGCTGCGCAGTTTGGTGCAAAGACACAGCCGCCAAGTCAAGTAGAGAAGGTTGCCAAAGAAATGTCTGGCAAAAAAAAGTATGTCTCTCCTCCCAGATAGGATAAATTTCCGTGGTGGAAAAGTACACCTGGGGCCACTACTGTACCAGAACAGTTGATATTCACTTTTTTTTTTTTCATTTTTGAGTACGTTGTAAGTAGAAGCAAACTAATGTATGTATAACTATTTCATAGCTCTCAAATGACTGATATTAGGGGCTGCTTTTCCTCCTTTTTTTCAGCTTCTGTAGAAGCTTGCTGACCAGTACAAAAGTACAGTCCACTTCAAAGAGATAAACTATACACTTTTTGCCTGTGACCTCGTTTTTTTGAACTTTTGACTCTATAGCCTTTGTTCCTTGTGCCGTTGTTGCCAGATCGTGGCACCACATCATCTGTTCTCTGTCAGGTGGAGCAGACAATACTTTGGTGAATCTGAATTGTTCAGTGTTTTAAGATTAATCCCCAAAGCATGCACCTCAGCCCCGCGCCATTAGTTTAGAATTTAAAGGAGAGCAGATAAATAAATCATAATCCGGGGCTCAGCACTTCTCAGTCACCTTTTTTGTTGTATCTAACACCCCAATTCCCAGCAGGCCGGGCACAGACAGGGATCTAAGATCCGCGCTGTTCGAGAGAAGGGGGAAACAAACAGTCTGTGTAAACCTCAGCGGGGCCAAGCGTCTCTACGAGGAGCCTTGCTGACTTTGTCCTATCAAAGCAGGTTGGGAGACCTTGCTGCAGTTCCCTGGTAGTCTCGAGCCGCGCACACTTAGCGGCCGTTGGGAAAAGCACTCCAGGTGCTCATTGACTTGCATGAAGGCTGAAGTTAGTTCTCACACTTGTGCATTCGAAAGACTAATGAATTACAATGGATCGCTTGCAAAACAGGATTCTTTTTTTTTTCCCTCAGCAGGATTATATCAGTAAAAACAAGAGGGCTTTCCCAATCGTCTTTATTAGTTAATATTTCAGCAAGACTCGGAAAAGGAAAAGAAAATTCTGGAAGGAGACTAATACAAAGTGCACAGAGTTGGAAAAGTAGACTGCTATTACCCACGAGTGCCGAGAGATGCCAGGCATAAGCGAGACGCCGTTTGCTTTCAAGGACACCTAGGATCCCAGGGTACTTGTTGAAGAGAAGGCATATTATTAACCCCGATGCCACGGCCCTCCATTTCTTTATATTTCACAGACAGAACCGTCAAGCCATTATGCTACAAGATTTCTTCGAATAGTGAAAGCTAATTTGACTCTGGAAAAATTGTTCCGTGTAAGGTCAAAACAATGCCACAACAATGGCGGAAATGGGGCACCTTAAAAATAACTTGTCAGAAGTGGAAACTTCTGAAACACAAGCTGTTCTTTTTTTTCTAGGCCATTCTGCACCCGCTTGCAATGACAAGACACATGTTTAACTACAAAAAACTGAAGGAATAAACTTTTATTTTGGAGAAAAGCCAGATCAGTGTAGATTGATGGAAAACTGGATGCTGGCAACGGACAAGTGAAAGTTCATCAAAAGTATTTTTGAAAACGATTTCTTAAGCCAACAATGACAGGCTGACATGATAATTGGCTAAGAAGCTCAAATGTCTGTAAAGTACTGTAACGAAATATCATCTATTGTGTGTCAATAGTAATTTATTCTAAAAATCTATTTAAAGGTGTTCTGGTAAAGAAGTTAATCAAATGTAACCAGGTCAAACTTTAAGATTTGGCCCTACTAGCATTGGAATTTTTTAATTCCGATAAAAATGTGTACCATGTAAAGCATGGTTTTAGTCACAGAATAACATGAACATGGGAATTTTCAGTGAAAGCTAGACTATAATCTCTGAGAACCATTTTTCTAGTGTAATAAAGATGTGGGAAACCAAAGCCAGGTTGTGTGATGTCATTTAGGCATGGCCTCATCACATACTTTGTGCACTACAAAGTATGAACTAATTATTTATAAAATGATCAAAGCACAACAGAAAAGAATGCTTCCTATGAAAAAGAAGTCATAAATTCCACTAGTTTTTTCTTAGGATTTCTTTTTTCATGGGATTTGCCTTTTCATTAGCAATTCATTCAATCGGATCACAAGGAACTATAAAACGTTTGGGTGCAATTCCACAAAAATAGGGTTACATTGATTATCGCAGGAGAACTTTGTTGAGGTTAGATAAATAAATAAAACTAAAATGTACTGTCTGATTCTAGTTGTTGCACTGTCAGCTACTTTAGTGGTTGTACATTAAAATAAAGGAAACACCTTAGAAGTAAAATTGTTTTTTTTTTACTTATTACATAAGTGATCTGAAAACTTCTTCACATCCCTGAAGATCAAAATGATAGCAAGAAGAAACACAACAAAAAAAAAAAAAAAAGAAAAAAAACAGGCTAAGCAGGTGTGCTTTTTCCTCTTGTCTTTGCTGTACAGGACATGGCAGTTTGACAGTATTCTGTCTACCATCTTTAGTGACACAAGACTCTGGAGCTCCCCTATAATTAACCCTGGCTGAGCTCCAGCCCAGGTAGTGCAGGAGAGAAGGCCCACTGACTGCCAGCATGTCTGGCAGACGCCACCCTTTCCGCAAACCTGGAGATGATCCTGCACAGGAGACACGTTTGACACTCTATGCTGCATACACAGTGGACTCAGCAGAGATTCAGCCAACAGCCCCATCTGTGAAACTCATTATTAGATCACTGCTAAAGACTCCAGCAAGACCCTCCGCAGTGAAACTGCAATCTATGGAGATTTATTTAAGCTATTTCCATTGATTATTTAAACTTTTTTCACTAAATAACTTTGCACTTTTAAGGTATTGGGCAAAAAAGTCATCACAGAGGGAAGAGCGTATTTTCTAAGCAAACATTAGAATACGAATGTGTACACCTTATAGACGGGTGGTTTTTTTCAGCCTTATTGTGCATCAGCATTTCTTATAAAAGGCCCCCAAGAGCTCTAACATTTCAGATATCATCTCAGTTGTCATTGGATAAAGAGAATCCATAAGCCCCTCATTGTTTGCAGTTTGACCAGGTGCTTGGCTCATAAAGCCCCTACATTCATCTGCCAAAAACTGCTGGCTTGCACACAGGACCTAAAACATCTCTCTTGCCCACTGCTTTGGAAATGTTTTATTCAAGAAGCTACTCTCCAATGTGGAACTGCAGTCTGATAACTCTTGGATGTTTCGAAGGAGGAAACTAAGTGTTGGGCATAGACAGTATTTCTTTCCTATTTGTCACACTATGTTTCAGATGAACAACCAGATTTTGATGTCAGAAAATAACAACCTGAATAATCTTCTTCAAAATGTTTGAAGTTAATTAAAAAAATAGCTACAGCAAACAACCTGTGTCTATGTAAAAGAGCAACTACCAAAACATCTGAATTTGTCAAAATAAAGGGAAAAAAGGGAAATATGAAAGGCGAAAAAAACCTTTTCACCTCTCTGTAGCCTAATGGTGTTACAGCATTTCCTCATTGTGTTTATCTTCATCTGAAACTAATCCATCTAAGGTAATGAAAGGCTTTTTTATATACATTTTCCATCACACATTAATCAAACCAAACACACAGATCATAAAAATGCACGACAGCCTTGATGTAGCGCTTTTCTCACCACATCGCAATGAACAGCACTCTCCAAATTAAACGAGTTTCTTTTAAAGACCAGAAGTCAATTAATGTTTAATTTGACTGCAAATTAAACACTGAGAAAACAGGAGCTTTTCTATTAGATTAATTTCAGTCTGTTTCAAGGGAACATTACACCAATCGTGCCGCTTACCCTCACCTTCCATTTGGGCTGCACTTTTCTTTCAAAATGATTAATTCATGAATGGATGACTGCACAGGCCTGGCGAGCAAGTTTTCTTTCACACTACTAACAAAACCTACCTGATACCTGATTTTACCATTGTATGTATCCAATGGAATATATGACTGTTAACTCAGCATCAATTTGTTAGTTTCATTATTCACATGAATTAAGGTGGATTTAAACTGTAGATGCACTGCCATCTACCATTTGTATGGTGCTTTACCAAGTCCAGAAGATAGAACATTCAGTCATTCACCCATTGATGGTGGTAAGATACATTCTAGCCCCAGCTGCCATGTCCTGGTGCCACCAGGTTTTGTGACAACTACCAGCAGACAAGCTTGGTGAAGTGTCTTGCCCGAGAACACAACGACTACGATACATGGAGCAGGGGTTCAAACCTGCAACCCATCGGTTACAGGACAAAGTCCTACCACTGTTGTATCTATGATCAAGGGCCCAAGCCTAAAATTATTTTTCAAAAGGGTCAAATTTACAAGAACAAGGTAAAAGTTAAATTTGTTTAGTCATTGGTAAGCTTCTGGTAAATTGTATAGAAATGATAAAGTTTATTTATATTAGATAGCTTCATGAAAACAACCTACCTTTTTGGCATAATTCACAAATTTTCAGTGGAGGTCAGTCAAACCAATAGTGCTAAGAAGCGATCCAGGGACCAGAATACCCAAAGCTAATCATAAACTGAAAGATGCTGGAACACAAGGGTCACTATCTGCAATAAAGCCAGTTTAATACCACCAACTGAGATGGATTTGACCAAGAATGATCCTCCTGCTTGACAAAAACCTGAAATTACACTCATATACAATCCAAATAACTAAAAAAGATCATCTTTATGGTCATTGGAGACAAAGTTTGAGGTCTCTGACCACAACGACAAGCATTTTTTGGTAGAATTCAAGTTGAGGCTAATAGGCCATAACACTTTACCATTTACTATGGATGACACATCCAAGATGGTATGAAAATCTTTAAAATTGACCTTGTATGGATGAAAACTAATCCACAATAATTTCACCCAATTATTGTTCATTTTAAGATGCACACTATAAAAAAACACCTCAGATGTATGAAAAGCCACAATATCGTAAGTCACTAATAAACAGCAGTGAATATATATTTTCACACTCAACTATCAGTTTTCAAAAGACAGTGAGCATATTGAGATTGTTATGTAATTTTTGACACTAATTTATCAAAACAAACTCTGGAGACAGTATTAAAAAAACATCAATGACTTCTTGGCTGATTTATATAAATACTGGTTCCTCTCAAGGGCTTTAAACTATCTACAACATCCAATAGGCTTCAGTCACCTTTATGCATCGGGAGGAGTTATCTTGTAAAATAATTATTGTTGTGGCAACGGTTCCACTTTCCTCCTGCACCTGTATGATGAAAATAAATGCTTTGGATTAAAAGGAATTTAAAGCTAATAACTTGCCATTGGAATT
Organism: Micropoecilia bifurca; assembly: GCA_903067075.1. Classification (NCBI taxonomy): domain Eukaryota; kingdom Metazoa; phylum Chordata; class Actinopteri; order Cyprinodontiformes; family Poeciliidae; genus Micropoecilia; species Micropoecilia bifurca. Next base: position 10,083 of record CAEGAF010189738.1, on the reverse strand, counting down.
CTACAGACATTACAAATTAAAAAGCAGAATTACATTGCAAGGAGAAAAACTAACAATTTAATCTTTGCTGAATGACTAAATTCAACAAAGAGTCAATGATGACCTCAAACCTGTAGAACGATGATCCTAGACTCGAAGAAAAGGTTCCTCTAATGTGTTTCTCAATATGGTGAAGCCTGCAGAGATGTTTGTTAGGTAGCAACGTGTTCATGACAACATAAAAATCCAATTTAGTGAAAAAAGATTTATCTAAATTACTATCAAAAACAGTCTGAAATGTCTATTACTAAACCTCCCTGTGTGATACAAGATATCCCAGTTAGCATAAATGTCCTTAAAAAGCAAAAAACTCATTTGCTTTTTCATTAAGTATGAAATTGATGGCTGTTGTTAAGGGTCAGACAATATTCCGGAGTTTTACACAGGTTAAAAACACACAGTGCTGAACATATCAGCTGGGCACAAAATACTCTTCTGTGTTCACTGTCACCTCCTGGTACCTTCACGCTCTGTGGATATATCTGAGAAGAAGGGAGGGAGGAGGGCAGGCAGGGGAGAGCCAGAAACCAGGGGCTGAGGCCGAGGAGCCTGGATAAATTAGCCAAACCACTTAGGTGATTTCAACTAAAATTAGCAGTGCTGCCTGTGGGCTCCATCAATTTTGAACTTGCTCAAACTCTGACAAGCATGGGGGAACTTTTTCCCCCCTTGGCCTCTATCGAGAAGCCCCCCTCTGCCTGGCTTGCTCTCTTTCTTCCTTGTACCCTGTGCTCTGCTTTCCCTCTACATTTTACTACAGGGATCTTCAATTAGGCCTCTTAACCACTTTGCATAATGAGTACCACACATGATAAAATATCATTCCCTAATTCTTACCTTATCTACAACAGTGTAATAAGTGCTGTTAACCACAACATGAAAAAAAATTATCTACAACCAAGATGTAGGTATAATATAATTATAAGGCTGCTTTTATTCAACCTTAAGTTTGCAATCAATTGTGATTGAAAAAAATTGCATGGTATTAATTTTTAAGATCCACACTAAATTTCTAGCTCTTTGGTTATAAGTTATAAAATAGCATTTCAGCAGAGCGGTTTCTTCCTCACAAAAAATATCAGATATAATGACAGTAAATTGCAAATGGCTTTTTTTAAGTTATTCTGCAAAGATGACACTTTCTTTTTACATTTATTTCAACAAGAGAATTTTATGTTTAGCTGCAAATGTGGCTTTTCCACAATGGGTATTCAGTGGATTTGGATATTTATTTTATAAATAATTAAATTTACAGTAAGGATAATATAAGGTTACACTTCATATCAACAATGAATTTTAAATCTTTTTGTCAAGGTTACATAATTGCTTTTTAAAGGAACTCCATGTCATTTTAATGCTTTAATGTAAATGAAAATTATTAATAAGAGTTAAGAATTTTGAATTTAAAGAAATAAGACTTCAAAAAAATGTTTTTCCGTTGAAACATGTTTCCTAATAAATTGCACAATTCAGAAAGTTGTAGTCAAAGACCTTTCAAAAGACTGACGTACATATTTGTATGTCTGAGTTATAACTTTACACTGTATTTTACCACCTATGTGTGCCGTTAAAAGTCATCTTAATCCAATGACCAGTCACACCCACAAATGTTTAAGTACCGCTTTAAATGGACAGACTCACAGTTGTGAAAGAAAAACATTTTTAAACTCCATTCATTTCTTAGTAATAATCACCTTTTACTGCATAATTAATGCATTAGCCATTAATCAATCTACATCTTACTACATCACATTAATGTTCAAATAATGTCCCAGAAATAAAAACAATAGAAACAACTGTTTCTTTTACATTGTGTAAACATGCATACTGCTCGAGCCCAAAAAAAGGCAGATGGAAACAAAGACAAATGGGATAAAGAATTTGATTAAACCAGCCAAGTAACGTACCTGATCCTTTAAATCACTGTAAATGAAGACACTCAGAGACCTGAGTACTACAGAGACTCATTGGTTATTGTCATTATAACTGGTTGTCCCACAAATCCAAGTGTCAGTTCTAATTCTTAAACAGTGAATTCTAAACCATCTCACTCAGAGATTACTTAACCCTCCATTTGTCCACTTAATAGGAGCAGTGTTCCAATTAACTATTTTATGCAATGAATCTAATTTGTGATAAAGCTTGCTTCTCAGGTAATTTTTAGTTATAAAAATAGCAAAGATTTGGAAAAACTGCACTTTATGAACTGTCATACCCTGATTACCAGAGTTTGACAGTGTGAGCTCTACAGTACACTTTCTCAAAAGACCAGTGGGTTTAGTTGATACCAGTTTTAATAGACCCCTTTATGATCTATTTTAATATGTTCTATTTTATTTAATTATATAACAAGGCAGTGAAAGCTGCTTACTCATATTAAAACAAATCAACTACTGAACAACTCGACTGTTACTTCACAGCGACATTACGGTAAAATGGCAAAGTTTTGCACACCCTCTTTTTCCAATGTACTTTTTGTTTTCAAATGATCTGAGACATATATGTTTGAAATAAAGAAAATCTTGAAACGTGTCAGAAACAAACATTTTTAATAGCTCTGTTGGACTACAAAGTGATCTTTGATAGCCAGTAAAACAAAACGGAATAAAACAGTCAAATATAGAATAAAAAACATTTATGAATTTAATATCCAAATCTAGCACCTGAAGATAAATCTTCCAAACATGCAAAGAGGTTAACATTTCTCCATTCCCTCCGGTGAAATAACTTATTTGCTCAAACGTTACATGAATTAATTTAGCCTCAACCTATGTCGTGTACTGGGCTGAGGCTGGTAAAAATGTATGAAGACAAATATTCTCATGTCTTTTGGGAATGTCTAGCGGAGGACATTTCTCTGGGAATATGGAACATTCTTTATTCGGCATAACAGCTCATTGCAAACCTATTGTTTGCAGCTGACACAGTGCTCCGTGGAAGCATGTCAGCTCTTATATCAAATTTGCCATTCTGACCTCCGCCCTAGTTTCAAATGAAGGAGGGGGAAGAAGTGCATGTGAAACAGACTTGGAGAGTTTTAGGGTGAATGAAAGCAAGAGAAGTTGTAGAGAGAAGCGTTCCAAGGACAAGACTAACTTCCTAATGGAGTCTCTAGGAGCTGGAGAGTAGTTCACCACAGCAGAGGAGGGCAACAGGAACAACAGCTCCCTCTGGGGTGAAAAGACAGGGCAATGGTCAAGGGTAACAGAGAGATAAATAACTAGATAAATGACAGCTTTGTGCATCCATTAGCTTTATAAATGAAGCATCAGATCCTACTGTGCTCACATTGTAGATGATATAAATGTACCAACCAATTCTTCACTTCAATGTGCCTTTGGCTGCATTTCCCCCCCCCTGATTGTTGTTGCTTAAATCATTATAAATTGAAACTAGACCCAAAAAAAAAGTTCTCCAATGATGCAAAACCAACTGTGGCTCAAATGTTACTTCAAAAATCCACTACAATCATTATTTAATCTCAAGCTGATTCATGACAACTGAACACAAAAAGTCCCTCACTTGGAGTGTTTGAAACTGATGGTTTGAGGCTACTTGCTAAAAATGTGGTCAATAATTATCTGACCTCCTTCAGGTCATTCTGATCATTCAGGTCATTCAATTCAGTTTATTTAGACAGTGCCAATTCACAACAATCCTAGTACATGGAATGGTAACATCAAAAGCGCCCCAAGGACATGACAGCAACAAAATTTTATTCATAGTAATCAAAGTTAATTCAAACTTATAATGAATGTTTAGCAAACAAAGTGAAAACAAGACCAAAGCTGAACATTATTCTACACTGCAAGTTAAAACTTCCCGACAAAAATATTTGAGGTTAAAAAGCAAACTTTATTAATATTAGTTGTAATGGTCCACTATGTTAGCACATGTGGCATTAGATCACCATAAGAAACAAAGTTTAAGTTCAGAGGTAAAAATATCTCACAAATTGCATATAGATTTTTTTTGCTGTTGTTGTTGATCTGAATTTTCATGGCTGACAGTAAAAAAGTCTACATTAGTGTTGCTGTGTTATATTTTCTTACCAGCTCTGCAAAGGAGCAGTATTATGAAAAATCAACTTTTTTGAGCTTTATCTTATTTCCTCATAAAAACCATACTGTATATGTAGAAAACCCATTCAAAGCATCTACAAATGTACGTTTCAGTACTTGTAATGTGACCTTCAATCTGTCTATGCAACCACTTTTCATTATTTGTCACATTTACGATTTTTCCATTTTACTTAAAACTGTAGAAGCAGTAATCTTGACCTAAGGGGAACCTAAGGAAATCCTTGACCCTATTGTTATGTGTTGCCTCAAAAAGCCCTTAAAATGCCACTATTGCAACACATTCTCCATATGCCTCCAGATAATCATCAAAAGCCTTCTTTTTGGTAAATCATCAAGTTTATTTTTTGAAAATAAAACAAATGACAGACGTTTCAGCCCCATGGCGCTTCATCATGTGGGCAGGATAGCAAAGCCAGGCAGCCTGATGAATGCCAAGCCAAGGCAAGCTGGAGGGAAGTAAAAGACACTCCTCCTCAAAAGCACCCGTCGGCTTTCAAAGACAGCCTTTAATGGGTGCTCATCAAGAGGGTGCAGGGGCCCGCCGATTCCTCCAGAGGAGGGGTGCAAACGGCAGGCCACAATGCTTCAGCGGAGGGACGTAGGCACAAGGCTGCGAAGACGAGCCCCGAGACCCAGTGGTGCGTCCGAAAGGAATTGAGCTGCACGTCCCAGGCTTGTCCAACTCCCAGCCCAACTGTCACTGCTGGCAGTCAATTCAGCCCCTTCAAGCACATAATCTGTGCTCGTATGGCTGTTAAACACCACACGCTTCGGTCCTTCATTCATTTACTGCCATGGCATTGTTGAGTCTGCTGTCTTTGTATTATTGAGCCATGTAAGGATTTGGAAGGAAAACCCTTTCTCAGCATATGCTATCCTGATCAGCAGCGAGGCAAATACGAGAGGAAGCAATAAACAGATTCTGTGAATGTTTAGAAATAGATCGTCATTCATACCTGGAGTGAGTTGGGACAAATCGCTTTGCTATATTTGTTTTGTCGCACTGTAAATATATAGGGACGATCTTTGTGTACTGGGAAGACCAAAGGTACACCGACTGATTTCTTGCAAGTTGGAGACAAGAATCCCTGCATTAATCTGAATGAACACAGTGGGTCTTAGGTGGCATGGTGCCATGCTGGAGTTTCCCCACTTACCGCTATCTCTCCTTGTGACAGAGTGATAATGTCACATGGGCGTAGGTGAGCAAAAAATGGCAGGCTGCTTGATCCTGAGCCAGCTCTTTTAATTGGCTAAAACAAAGTAATTTCAGAACAGTGTGGGGGGCACAAAAGGGTAAATGATTGGACAGAAGGTCATTCCTTCTCTCTTACTCTGCTGTGTGCCATCCACCGACATTCCCAGCATGTGCTACAGTTAATACCGAGATCTATTATACACTATCTTTTCACCATCTGCTTCACACACCGATAACCTGAGCTGGATGACTCATTCAGCTGAATTAACAAAGGGAGCAGATTTTTTTAATAACATTTTTTTCTTTTTGCCACACCATCATTTTGAGGGTGTAATTGTGGACTTTGTTAGAAGGAGGTAATGAGAAATTGAGATGTGACTAATAGGTGGAAAATGATAACAAAAGTGATGTAACCATTGGATTTTGGAAAAGCCCCAACAGCTAGGATTTTTTTTGAATAGCAGAAGTGCAAGAAAGTAAAAAATTTATAGTTGTAGACAAATTGGTTAATTGATATTTTGGTTAAATTGGACAAATTGGTTAAAAATCCTAAGAAAAGAAAATATTAATTAGGAAGGAAATACATATCGGCTTTGAATAGAGACACTGTATGAATCAGTGGCAGCACTTGAATGGACATTTCCCTGAGTGAGATCCTCCTGGACTCGGAAACGTTATAGTGATACAATATTGACAATAGATGTAGTTCTTATTTTTTCATAGGTTTCAAAAGTCCAAACATCTTTGAAGAATTGGTGACCAGTCCAAAATAATTTAGAGCACAATAATATAAGCACCTTAGCATCCTGGGTGTAACCTATATAAGTAATCACTATATACGTTAATATATGTAGAGGTTTTACTTGTAGTGGTAAAATTTTCCTTCACAAAATAGCTCAGATTAAGTCAGATTGGATGGATTCAACCATACATTTTGAGATGTTGGAAGCTTAGGATACTGTTGCTAAAACTAATCCCGCTTCAGACTTTTTAAAATTCTCTCCCTGCTGTGTTTCATGGGTTCATTGGGCTGTTTGTTCAATAATTGTTGGATTTTTGCTACAGGTATCCGAGTAAAGAGAGGTGAATACTAAGCCGGATTTTTACCCTTCTTCTGAAATACTGTTCTATGCCTAGGAATATTTTTATTGACCTCGGCATATAGACATTAAAAGCATCACAAACAACAAATCTTAACAAGGGGCTTAGGACTATTTTCCAAGCGAGCGGACAACCTTTTATCAACGCATGTGTTTGCCTTTAGCCATGTTCATGTTTCTGAGCATGCATTCAAGTGTGCCCAAATTTGTGCGCGTGCGCATGTGTATGCGTGTGTGTGTGTGTGTGTGTGCGTGTGTGTGTGTGTGCGTATGTGCGTGTGCATGTGCGTGTGTGTGTGTGTGCGTGTGCGTGTGCGTGTGCATGCGCATGACTGTGTGGGAGACACAGACATGATGCACCTGTGCTAAACAAATGACCCCCATGCCTGTGTGAGTTTTTCCCAGGTGAGGCTGATGCATGGATCATGTGCTGCCGAGCGCTCTGGGCCACGTTGGCTCAGTCTTCCTGGGATCGTCTCTGAATGTGGCCCTGAATTTGCACCGAGCAAAGGAACGGTTCAGCTCCTCAGCAAATCCTTTACATCATTTGAGTTGGCAAGGAGACGAGTGTGCTGGACCGGCCTCCTCCAGGCACAAATCAGGTGTTATCTGCCTGACTCTGGACACCACCATCAATCTCTCCTGTACACTGTTCTTTGTCTGGAATCAAACCAGCATCACATGATACATGGCCTTAACAACATGCATATGAGATACGTGATCAGGTGATAAGCGATCAGGTCTGTCAAAGTTTAGCTACTGGATGTTGTCCTAATGTGGGGAATCATGCTGCCTGCTTTTGTAATGTTACCCAACTAGTTCCATCTCTCAGCTACTAAATCCCAGTCTGCCAAAAAATTTAATGAGATCACAAAGAGAAAATATCGTTGGAAATAAAATGCACTAACTAAACTGGGTCTACATAGCCATGTCTTATCAAAACTGGTGAATTCACCTTTTACTGTAATAATACAAAACATTACTTACAATGTTTCAAATCATATCAATAAATTCAAATGTCTTAAAACCCATTACAATTTGCTCTCCACAAACGATGCTCTTCTGACTGATGCTAAAACACATCAATGCTTTATTTTTCCCTTAATGGAACATACAAGTAAATATTATTTTAAAATGCTAAGTTACCTAATAAGACTCAAATTGGTTCATTTATTTTGTTATGTGGCAAAGTAACATTTCTCTTCATGTCTTGTCCGTATTATTTTGAACATCAATCACCAGTCTCTTGCACTTTCAGGAATCATTCAACATTCAACAGCAATGCTTTCAACAGATTTCGGCAGACAAAACAGTATAGCTGAACATGTAATGTAGGTCTTTCCACTGGTTACCTGCGAGGTGAAGAGTGGAGCTGATGATTTCAAACAACTTTTGAAGGCAAAGAGAGGTCTAGCCCCAAGCTATACAGCACATCTTAAAGTTCTCTGAGAATTTGCCTGCAGCCTTAGTTTCAAGCTGTGGCAAATGCTTCTGTGTTTTAGGCCAAAGATGATCAAGTATTTAAGGGAATAGTTTTGATTTCTGGAAGTGTGGAGTTGCTCTGTGCATTGGTTTTTAGCCTGCACTACATACTACACTCAATGACCAGAGTTTGAAGAAACAGAAAGATTTTCATTGGGAGATTTTCACTTGGGAGACAAGATGGCAGCTGGTCAGTGTGAGGCGAGTATAAAACACATTCTGAAACATCTATGTTGCCATGTCTCTGCTGTTTTTTTAATTTTATTTTATTTTAAGGAAATATTATAAAACCTAGTCAGTTATTCAGTTATTCATTTGGACCATCGTACAGTAGTTACTCTGGTCACCTGAGCAAAAATAATGAGCAAATGCAACAGGTTTTCCAACTTGCAAATGCAATGTGGTGAAGTTGGAAATAAGAATTTAAAAATTTGTGTTCCAATTTCAGAAGCTAATTAATCAGCTTCAATAGGTGGCACAAGGTTTAAAAAGTAGTTGCAAAATTAATCTGAAACCTTCCCAAGTAAAAAACGAAAAAATAGTAGAACGTATTGAGGATTGTACCTGTATTGTATGACAGTGTGATTGGTGCATAATTAATAATAATTTGAATTTGGTTCAATTACAAGAGTGCACATTTCCACCCATCCCTAGCAGAGATTAAGAGGGTCCTTTAGAGGACACTTTGGGCCTGAGCCAGCAAGCAGAACCCAAACATGGCAAGTGGTGCAAGCAGAAATTAATTACCATCACAAGCCACAATTGTTTAACCCTGGAAAACATTAGATTAAAATTGCAGATATTTTTGTCATATAAGAGAGGAAAATGTTAAGGAGATGGGAGAAATAAATAGTAAGTCAAAATATATTTACAGAAACATCATAAAGAAAAATCACAATAAAAAATGTTTCCTTTGATTTTTTTTTTTACTTTAATAAACCTATACTTTTTCTGAAAACGTGGCCGTTTTCAGCACATAAGCAATAATCCACAAAGAAATAAAGCTTCCGATATGGAAATCAAACCGACTAGGAGCCAACCAAGTCCATCAAAAATCCAAAGTTTGTAATCTGTACATAGTGCGGTCTATAAGAAATGTCAACCACAAGATTTAATCTTCCTATTTCTGTATCCTGTCTATTTTTGGTCTGTCACATAAAAATAGGCTTTTAACAACCCAGCCCGGCATTAATTATTGGCTCTTACGCACTAAATCACTGAATAAAGCTGCAAATATTGATTGATCAGACAGCAGATATTTGTCAGCGACTATGGATAGCAGACTCACACAGGCAAAGAGTGACTCCGTCTTTCAATCACTGTCAGAAAGCAGTGCAGCGGCGCCGCACTGATTGAGCCCCATCGTACCACGCTCATTCTCTTGCTATGCCTCCTAAAGTAATCAGTTCGTACACACAAGAAGCAAATATTCATTAGCGACTTATTCATATTCAAAAGCTGCTTTTAGTAAAAGCAACAAAGGAGCAGAATTGTCACAAGTCACAAGTGCCTGACAATGTTTCTGTGACATGCTGTGTGAGCTATGAACAATTGCAATAATCTTCTATTATCTTATCAAGTAACAGTTGCTTTGAGGTAATCTCAACGACCAGCTAGATCCCTTAACATTAAACTGTTAAGTTAATCTAAAACAGACATTTTTTTTTACATGAAACTTAAAAATATTAAGAATTCATATTTGGAGAAGGAGGAGGGGCGGTACTCTAGACTTTTGGCCCTTCTAACTGGTCATATAAAATTCAAAAAATGAGAAAGATGGGCTGCAAAGTTAATAATTAGTTAGTTCTCCGCTCAAATAAATTCTGTCCAACCTCACCAGATTTTAATCAAAGGCTGAAAATAGTAGCTGATTGTAATCTGCACTCAGAAGTCACCAGGGGTGTTTGAAGAGCCCGACAAGCCTGCGAGTGGAGCTAATTCGATTAAGTGCCGGCAGTACCTGGAGGGGACGGATCTGTATCTCCCTCTTTTTTATTTATGAGATTAAGTTGCGCTTGTTATTCCAATATAAATAATCAAGCCATCAGAAATGATACTCTTTTTCAACTTGTATGTTTTCTCCTCTGCATCCAAAAAATAAAAAAAAATGGTGGATAAACTTAGTGAGATTAATACAATTAATAACTAATTCTACCAAATCTAGGAAAGCCTTTTGAAATTT
>CAEGAF010189725.1:0-15880 GCA_903067075.1 Micropoecilia bifurca | reverse complement strand
TGTGTGTGTGTGTGTGTGTGTGTGTGTGTGTGTGTGTGTGTGTGTGTGTGTGTGTGTGTGTGTGTGTGTGTGTGTGTAGGAGATGTGATGGTTTCAGGATTTTAGGGGAAAGGGACAATCAGGGTTAGGATTTAGCACTGAGGTTGATGGGGGGTTGAGTGCATTAGGGTGTGTGTGTGTGTGTGTGTGTGTGTGTGTGTGTGTGTGTGTGTGTGTGTGTGTGTTGGTGTGTGTGGAAGGGATAGAGGGGATCTGACCCATTAAAAGCAGACAGACACGTCCTGAGTTAGAGTCAGCTGTCCCACCTTACAGGAATAAATGTCTTCCTTCAACATTACAAGAGGATTTCTGTTCAGTTTATTGTAAATGTTTTTATATCTAAATTTTATGTAACATAAATCCTCCCAGGTATCTCCTGATAGAAGGAAGAGGAAAGAAGACACTAGAAAACATATAAGACATAGCATATAAGTCTCTTTTTACTGTGTTTATCAGTAAAGTAGGTCTAAAAATCCATTTGTTTAAAGTTGGTTTTGATTAATAATAACTGGAACACAGATTAATTCTAGACTGGATTACAACTTTCTTTTGTTTCTCTTTATTTTGCCATTGTTGTGTAATGTTTCTTTTCTGTTTGTTGTGTTATGTTTTTATGTTTGAACGGCCTTGAACATATAAACTTTCCCAAACTTCACTTTGCTGTATATTCACTCTCTTTTAAATCAGTCGTTTCTGTGCTGTCATCGTTAGCTGCCATTCAAAACACGGGCAGGAACTTTCAAATCTAATTTGTTTGAAATTTGGATGAACAGCCTGTTCAAATTTGTTTAAGCAAACTTGAACTAATTAGATTGACAAAGTACTCTCAGTCTTCAGTCATCTGGCAATGAAAACAATATGGCGTTGATGATTTGGATGCAAATACAAGCATCCAGACGTTTTCTCCCTCTCTCTCTCTCTCTCTCTCTCTGAGCCCTGAACCGTCTGGGAATGCAGATCTGAACTCTGCATTTTCAGGCTGGACTGGTCATACAACCATCAACTTCTTTCAAAGTTTGAATTTATTATGGACTTTCAGAAATTCACACAAGGTCAAAATTATACATTCAGACTCAAGACAAGAACTGGGAAAACCTCTGAAAAAAAAATCTGAAAATATGTGTCTAGGCTGCAGTTCAAAAGCAGACAAGCCCACAGCCCAAAACATACATTAACATTATCACAAGTTAAATTCAACTTATTTAAAAAACACTTTATTGGTCCCAAAAGGAAATTAAATGTTGTTGCAACTCATATCATCCAAGTATCTTCAAATAGTCGTCGTGGACAGTGATGCTGTGGACTGGAGGGATACATGGCAGCTGTCAGTCTTCCAAGAAATCTGAAAAGGCCTCTGACTGAAGACTTTAATTGCATGACAGTAAATGTTATATGTGACCATCTTTACGTGCTAACAGCTCATTTTTCAGCCAGTAGAAACATTTTACAGCATCATGTAATGGATGACACCATCAGTTGTTAGAAGCACTGCTAATCCACCTCGTTAGCTTTTGTTGCTCCTCTTTAAACCTGTTTGGTCAGAAAGCTGGGCAGAGAGACGGTGGAGTCAGGCTTAAACCTGTAAACCTGAGCTAATGCATTGAGTTCACACAGACTTGCATATGCAATTTTAAGCAAATGCAGTCCAGACTCAGCTTTGAAAAAAAAAGCCAGTATAGTCACTCTACTGTAGCAGACGTCAACCTGCAGGTTTCATGAGTCAAACAAACCTAAACATGCAGGCAGAAACCTGATAGCAGATGCTAGCTTATCCGTTTTCTGAGAGTTGATCCACTAACATTTAGGAAGCTGCTGGAGAAAAACCTAATGTCAATAAAAGTAGTTCATGTTGAACAAAATGAACTTTTATAGTAGAGAAAAATGAATATGCTTTAAAAAATTCAATTATAACCCACTGAACAAATAGCTAATTTGGTATCAGGTGGTCTTACACAACGGAGCAGAAAGCCTAGTTGGTAACATGAGGTTTAAATGCATCTTAAAAACGTCAAATTCAGTCAAATTACAAGCCAACTACATTGTCTTTCAGTGACCTTTTGCCTGAACAATGGTGAGTCTCAGAAGAACGTTCAAGGAGAGGGAGGTTCATCAAAATTAAATGTGGAATGAATAACATGTTTCAATCTATTACACACATTTTTTTGTTATAGAAGCTGGTAATTATATTTTGCTACATCAGTTCATATTTTAAAATCCACTGTGTGGACAGACACTGAGTAATGAGTCAGGATGGACAGGGCGTAGAAAAAGCCTCAGTCAGACAGAAATAGAGACCAAAATGTTCTGACAGGAGGTAAAAAGTCTTTCCATATATTCTGTTCTCTATTATTCATGATCTGTAGAAGCTGTAGAGTGGAGGAAGTGTTTGCATTGTCTCTTTTTTGTGGTCTTTTCTCTTGCCCAGCATTCTGTTTTTCAGTCTTTCCTTGTGTTGACATTTGATCTACTACAGTAAAAATAAGGTTAACACATTAATTTAAACATTTATGGTTATAAATACAGACGGCCGCAGCAGATGAGTAAATCTTGCAGATCAGTTGCAATAAATCTGTATTTTCCTCAGCCGCCTCGTTTTCCCCGTCACTCCTTACGATGATTCCAACAGTCTGTGACCTTTTCGTGGACCATCATCCTAGGTGTGGGTGCAGTGGTTTTAAAATATACTCACACCTCTTCAAGTTCAGCACGTTTTGTCACACCATAAATTCAAACTTCTGTGTATTTTATCGGGATCGTACAGGAAAGACTAACACAATCCAGTTCATATCGTTAACGTTTCTGAAAAGTACAGCATGTATTTCTTTCTATAAATTGGCTCAGCTTGTGTGAAACTGGGTGCAGAACATCTGTCAGCATCAATTTTCAAGTCTTGCCACAAATCCTCACTTGGTTTTGGACTTTGACTGGGCTATTCTATCACACGGATAGGCATTAATCTAATCTAAGGATGCACTGACATAAACATTTTAGCCAATATTGATGTCTGATATTATCACTGCTCTTTAGGCCAACCGATATTTACTGATATACTATATTTTTCAATAATTTTGACTCTGTAAAAGCGACCACATCACCTATGTTACCTCCTGACCACCATGTTCATATCGACCAGGGTCTGCTTATCAGAAGTATGTTGATATGTTAAAAACGACTAACATTGTTGCATACCAATGTTGATGCTGATACATCGTGCATCTCTAGTTTAAACCAATCCGTTGTTACCCCGATTGAACATTTAATGCTTTTGTCCTGCTGACAGATGAAAACAAATCCTGCCTCAGTTTGCAGACTTGGTTTGTTCTTGAGGGCCGACTCTGTGTCAGCAGGCGGATCTCTAGTACAACAGAGGAATTTATTATACTATAAAAAAAACATCCAAGACAACCAGATTGTCTAAAAATCTTCTACTTTATTCAGTAAGGTAAATGTTTTGTAAAACATTCAATAAAAAAACGGTCTATAATTTATTGCTCATTGTCATTCTTATACTAGGACTTTTTGATCTGATGCATAATTTTTCCAAAGCACTCCCACATAGAATATGTTGCTAAATATCTAGACAAGGTCTTATACAGTTGTAATGTTGTAATAGTTGACATCCACATCCAAGTTCAGATCATTGAAAAACAAACCAAACAAGTAAAGCTACAGAAGCAGGACGTGAAACAGACAAGGGACAAGCAGAGGCAGGAGTCGTCTCATGTACGTCTTTTATCAGTTTAGTCCAGACAATTTGGTGCTTTTCCATGTGATCCTCTTAGGACTGAGCAGGTTTCAGTCCTTTCAATGTTTAAAGTTATTTTAAATGACAGAACTGAAGACCATAATCAGTAGGGCTCAGATGGACGGTACAAAGGCTACAACCCTGAAGCCCAGAAGCAAATTGAAGCTGAATGGAATCTCTTCCATAGGAACATTGTTCTAGGTCTTTGTTGAGATGTCACTTTGTGGATTCGGTTGTGTTCAAAGTAACAGCACTTCTACTCCAATCACTAGTCCAATGACTGCTTTCACTGGAAACTGATTCACAAACTGCTACACATTACGAATACTTTACTAGCAGCTGTGGTACAGTAGTAGAAACCAAGAGAGCCAACAGCCTGGCTGCAGCTCAGAGCAATAGAATCAATGAAAGTCGTCTGTTTGAACAACTGGTTCAACTACTGAGGGCTTTAATGTGTGAGGGAAAACATGGCATTGAAGAGGCAGCGTTTATGTAAGGATGAAGAAACAAATATCACTTTTGAAAAAAAATGATGTGTTTAAAAGATTACAAAGGCCCACACAAAGTTAGTCTATTTGGGTCTATGAGGTACAGACAGTAGCTGTTTCTGTTCAATTATCATGTCAATTTTGAGCAAACCTTTTAAAATGTCACAAAAAACCCCCCAAAAAAGCAAAATAGGGGCTTTTACTACTATTGGTTTGGAGCGAATCAACCAGGCTACACAAAACATGACTTTGTTAGATATTGACGCCACACATGGTTGTAGTAAACAGGAAGTAGAGGCTGTGAACTAGCATGGACCAGAAAAATAGAGAGAGGTTTTCAGGAATGTGTTGCTAAACGTTCTGTCATGTCACCTGGTATCTGCGATGTTACATGATGTCTGGAGAAATAACTGCAAACGCCGACAGCAAAAACAAATGATCAGTCAAGTGAGGTAAAGGTTCGCTACATCAGAACGGATCAGCAAATGTTCTTCTGTCTTCCCTTCATCACATTGTCTCTTTCTTTTTGAAAAAGCCAAAAAAACGCCTCAAGCGAGTGTAAAAACATTTTTTGTGTAATTGAGTAAGTTAATTTGAATTTAGCTGTTTCAGTCATATAAGATATTTTAAAATGAGAATAAAAAAAAAAACATTGATGGAACGCGCTAGGAGATGTCGTGGAATCGTGTATGGAAATGTTTCTCATTACGGTTTTGGCCAATTTATTGCATAGGGATCATGAGTCAGTTTGCATCAAGATGTCGTTTTACAGAAGAGAAAATTCCTTGGAGTACTTAAACATATCTTTTCTGATATGTTTTGTAGAACAACAAATATAGCATTTTTTTTCTTTAAGTTTTGACCTCGCTTGCATTGTGTAGGCCTGTCACTTTGAACACAACTGGTTATTTTTTAAGTTATGTTGCTATGGCTAACAAATTTTGGGACTGTAAAACATGTTTTCACAGTCGATGGGTTGACTAAACCAACTTAGCAACTCTTGATAATAGCAAAAAAAAAAAAAAGAAAAAAAAGTTAAAATATAATTCAAACTCATTTGGAAGTAGAGTAAAACTCCCAGGAGCAGCTGCTGAAACACAAACTGAATCTGATTTACTACAGTACATAGAAGATGTGAAGCTCTGCTGTCCCAAGTCGCGTCCAGACTCCGTTGTCCTTGCCAAGCCTCCCTTGGTACACATTCTCACTGAGTAGCGTGCATTTGTGTTTGTGTGTGTGAGTGTGTGTTGTTGCTGATCTGTTCAGCCTCCCCATGCGTGTGCGATGCAGCTGCATTTGCTCTTCGCAGCCCACATGGGAGCCTCTTGTCCAGATTTGTTTCTGAAAGTATGCACACATAAACATAAGACTGCAGTCACATGCACTCACAGGCCACCTGTGAGGTCAGCGGTGATGTTGGAACCTCATGCCACATATTTACATTCTCGTTTTAAGGAAACTGTGTACAAGGCAGTAGTAGATGGTGATCTGGCAAGGTGGAGCTTTTTTTGTTGTGATTTTCTTTTATTTTTTTATTTGTTTTTTGTTTTTTTGAGGAGGACAGAAAGAGGAAAGGTTGCGACTATATAAAAAAGCTCAAGGTTAAGGAAAGTTTTCTTCAATAAATAAATAAATAAGTTAATAAGTTAAAGGGGTCCGTCTATACATGTGAGGAGGGATGCGTGTGAAAGGTTTCTTGTGTTGGTCTGTGTTGGTCTTTATGGGCTGCGGTTCAGGATGAGAGGGAGCAGAAACCTAAACCCGCCCCAGAGGCCCAGAGTTTCACTTTGCTATGACTGCGCTTGGAGAACTAACGGCGTCATGACATTCAAGCTATATCTCAATATGATGATTGTCCTTGAAATGAAGCTTTTTTTAATCTGAAAAGGGCAGCAGTCATACATAACAGGAAGCTAGCTTTGGAAGCAGCTTGGGTGCTAGCGTAGCCTGTACAAACGTTGCTAAGTATACTCACAGAGGGATTCTTCAATCAGCTGTGGTAGCCACATTCAGCAGGAGAGTGTTTACAACTAAAGTGGTTATTTAAGAGATTTCTTGTCAGTCTCATAGGGCAAAAGTCAGATTTTTACACCACAGGAAAACGTTAGCTACTTGGACCCGTAGCAGCAAGGCGCTAGCTACATTTATATTGATTGCTGTGTTTCTATATGATATCTTCACCTACGACAAATGTTTTCATTATGTTTATGAAATACATTTTGGGCAGCCTAAATAGGCTAAAATGTAAAATGTAATGTAAAACTGTTTTGTAGCTCCTGTGCATTTAATCCCCCTCTGCCACAGTCCAGGCAGCTACTGTAGATCTAATCATTTTGACTCCCTTTGCTCTTGTGTTTCCAGTGTGGTAGGTGAATAATTTGGTGACCAGAAAAAACAATGTTACTGTGAGTGCTGCAGCAAAGGGGCTACAGTTATAGTGTGAGGTGTCTAATTATAATGCTATGACAAAACTTCTTTTTACAATGTGTGAGGGGTGTTTTTTAAATTTTTTTATTGTATTTCACTTGTCCAAAAGTTCATTCTTTTTTGTTGTTGTTTAAAGAAGCTTTACTTCATGACTTTCACATTTATGCTATGCTAACTTTGCTAATATGCTAGCAGAGTTAAACCCAGAGACATTTTGTTGTATTTCAGTATGCTTCGCTGTTACATTTTGTAAGGACTGGACAGCTAATAAATTATTAAGTTAGCTTTTATACTGAAAACTAAAACTACACCTCTACGGATATTTTTCGAAATAGATATTTTTTTCTTCATTTCAGCCCTAGGCGTGATGACTGCTAGATCTGTAGCGTTAAGAAATCACTTCAGTAGTGCCTTTCTGACAACACGAATTAGGCTAAAAGAGCTCAAAAAGCAAAAATGTTGCTAATGTCCATCAGTCTGGAAAGAAAACAAGAGTGTCTCCAAAACAATTAACCAAATAAATTTTACAAATCTAGTGAAAAGTTTAATTACCAATGCCATATTAGTAGGTGTCAATTATTTTAAAGGATTAACATTACGCCTAACGTAGGGCTAGCATGCAGACAGCTCATGGTTTCAATTTCTAGCTTGCAGTTAAATTTTATGGTGGCAGAGGGAGAACAAACGGAAGCAAAAACCCATGATAATGGCTGATTTGTTGGTCTTGCTTGCAAAGCAATCTGCACAAAGTGTGCTACCAGTTCGTCATCAAGTATACTCAAATGAGACTTTTTTATTCCAAACTTTGAAAAGGGTCATTCAACATGTCCACTTGCTTGCTCCATTCTGCAGACTATTTTGTTAGCATGGATTGGACCTAAATTGAATTGTTTGCTAACAGATAAGGTTTAGCTAAGCTGTTAAGATTTACAAGGTCTTCCTCTGCTGTTCTTAACATCAGTATTTTTATGTCTGTCTATGTCAATTACACAGTAAAAACAAATGTTTTATATTAAAAGAGTTACTCACTCACTGTTAAGCATTGTTATTGGTGAATTCTCTGTTTTAGTACGTTTTTCTTTTGCTAACCTCTTAACTTGGGAAATCTCTCATTTTAGTTAAAAGTAAGTAAATATGATGATGTTTTTAATGATAATGAAAGTCTTACATTTCTTCCACCTACAGTCAGTCTGGCAGTGAGAATGTGATGGAACATTGTATTACACATCACTAACGCATTAAAGTGGGACTTAAAAAAAAAACAAGATTGCAAATGGCAGCAGAATAAATAAATAATCAAACAGTATATTCATACAAACCAGTGTAGTACAAGTAATGATTGTTGCTCTCATATCATAGTAATGCTAGATTGCCGTGGCAGGAATAAACTTGCAGAGAAAGAGTCAGACACGGTTTAGAGCGATGATGTGTGCGAGTGTCAGTGAGTGTTTCTGTGCCCTTGTGGTTGTGTGTGTGTCTAGGGTGAGGTGGGGGGGTAACAGCTGTAGTACATTCATGGTGAGGGCACATTGGGCGCTGTCCGGCCACTGCCCTCACAGTCCGGGTCGGCTTCAGGGGTCATCTGTAGGGTTACTGTTGACACCTCCCGGGAGGTCCTGGGAGGATGGATGCTTCTTCTCTCTAGAGGAGGATGCATTTGCCTTTCTCCACCCATGGGTTGTTCTTCATCAGCTCTGGGTTTAGAAAGGGATCCTCGGGAACGCCGTCCTCAATCCACTTGACCAAACTTTGTAGAAAGAAAGACATGAAAAACACATTTTTATTCCCAATATGTCATGGTCTGGTATGACATACTGGTGGTATAGAATGGCATATTATGTTGTGGTGCAATATGGTATAACATGATGTGGCATGATATGGCATTTGTATGGTGTACCACAGGTCTGAATACTGTATGGTGCAGTCAGACCTTGAAGACATTTCTCTGTAAGGGTTTGCAGCTGACGCCTGTATACTCACTCTGTGACCGTTTTGGAGGATTTCTCTCGTTTGAAGGCCAGCTGGTATTTGAGGCTCTCCACCTCCTTCTTCATCTGGGGCAGGTCCATCTCATCCATGACTGCGACTTGATATACGGTTGTTCTACCTGCGCATATAGAAATGAAACCAGAGTTATATTTATATAGCACACTGTTCAAACAGAAAGGCGACTCCATACATCAGTGCCCTGCGGCAAGATAAAAACAAAGAACAACTGGCTTCCTGCTGAGCAGTTACAATTCTAATCCATATGATGTATTTGTATCCTCTAAAAACTGGAAAATAAAGTCCATTTCTTTTAAGAAATATTGTTCAAATTTTCTTTTCTTTTTTAAAAGTAAAAACACTTTTAATTTCTTTCTATCAGTGTTAATCGTAGTAAAGTAGATTAGTAGAAGACATAGAGAGAGAAACTGGAAAACATTTGGATTTTCCTGCCAGAAAAAAGAAAAAGAACAGCATGTACTTTTACACTGTCCCAATTCCCATGGAAGTCTATGTGTGACCGAATCTTCCTCTCACCTTTACATCCACTGAGACTGGAGAGATTACTGAGGCAAGAAAAACGTGTGAAAGGCAAACAGAACATCCGGTGGCTAGATTTGATTCTTTAATAGACAAGTATAACTGACTGTAGGCATCAAGTCAGCATACAAATAATGACATGTAAGATAATAATTGATTAAAATTTATGTCTACTTTTCAAGTCAAGTTACTTGTAACGAGATATGGTGCGTAGAGCAGCGTGGCGTGGTCATGTTTATGTCATGTATTGTATTTGCTTAAGATTTCAATGTGTCACAAAAAAAAATCTAAAATCAAATAAATTTTTTAAGACAGCAAATACTTTTCCACTGCAGTGTATACCAAGGTTTCAAAACGTAATAATTTCCAAACCATTAAAGCATTCTACAGGGCTGGGTGGCGAGGCAAAAATAATAATAAAAAAATTTTATTAAAAATATATAAAGCAATTTAAGCATTTTATATGAGTCAATATTGATGATAATTGAAACATAAATACATGGAATTTTTTCTGCGCAGTGACAAAAAACCCCATTATTGTTTAGCTACAAATAAACGAAATGAAACTTTGTCAGCTCCCAGATAGTGAGATGCTTCTTAAAAAGACAAGGGCCAATTTCAAGGCATTAAACTACAAAGACAAATGTCTTTTGTTATTTTTGAAATGTACTGGATTTTTATAACAACTAAAGATAACACGGTTAATCTATTGTGCTATAAATGACACTATATAAATAGATAAAACAAATATTAACAGCATGCTAGAAAACTCTTCCGCTGTTTTTTATTCTGACTTCTGTTCTCACTCCACACCCACATTCTGTAGCCATTAAACTGTCCCAGTAATACTCTGCCCCTCTTGTCTTTCTCCTACTTGTGCAACAATATGCACATCCATATCTATGGGAGCTTCAGATGATAGGGGATCTCATATGCACTAAAAACTGAGATGCTTCAGCACAGAAAAAAACAACATTTTGGGCTTTGGAATTTATGCAATTGAGGATTTAGTGAATGTGGAGGCAGAACATAGCAGCTTTGAATTTACCCTCTATTTTACTGAATGGGAAGTGTGATTAAAAATTAATTCATTTTTTTATTATTCATATTATTTCTTCATGTTAAAGCTGAGGCAGAACTCTGGTAAAGACAAAGCAACTAAAAATGCGGAGGATAAATGTCCTGCTGTCCGCTTAGCTCCTCCCACACAAAACCTCCGGCATAGTCAAAACCTAAAAATAGAAGGTCTCCAGTGGGACTCAAACCCCAAATCTCTGAGTGGGAGTCAAGTGCTGAACACCTTCAGCAGCCACATCCTACCTCTTCAACGTATTCCTTCTTAATCCAGACCAAAAAGGACTACAAAACCCAATAAAAAATCTGATAAGAATATATAAACTTCCTTCTAGTAATAGAAAGTCAACATGACTGGTTTTAAAAATATATGGTTTCAAAACTGTTCCATTTGTTTTCATCTTAAACTTGGGGATGGCATTATGGACTTAAAAGTTTTATCACAATATTTCCTGGTAGTATTGTGATAACGATAAAAATGATAAGAACTATTTGTTACTTCTTTTTAGGAAACTGTTTGGGTGTGACTGCATGGCACAGCAATCATAAACACAAATAAATAAATTAGTTTGTAATACTTTTCTTTTGGATGCCAGTCATATAAGGAGTGAGATTTGTATCAAATGTATTTATATTCATTGATACTCTCATTGGATAAATTGTGAGGAAAACGGTAAAAACAGCAATCTAGACGATAAGGACAGTTTAAAAAAAAAATCATCATTAACCAGTATTCATCATAACAGTCAACAGTCAATCAATATTGAAATTGTTTTGAATTTCTCTCAGTTTAGGCCTCTGGTCTGTTTTTACACCAAATAAAAATGTAAATAGTTATCTGGTAATATATTACCGGCTTTTCATTTTTTAGCAGAACCTCCCTTCTAAAACGCTGAGTCATCACTTGAAGGATGACTGCTTTGCATATTTACAAATGTGCTGAACAATTTTTTTCCCTTTTTCTTCTACAAATCCATGGATTTTCTCCCATTATTCTTATGTTCATTTGCTCCACAATATTGTCACTGCCAACTGCTGCAAAAAGCCCAGAGCTATAACTGTGACTCCTGTTCTATAAAACAAGAGTGACTATTTATTACCTAAAAGAGAATGATGATCCCTTTTTTGCACATTGTTGTAAAATCCAATTAAACAGAAGGGGGGGAAAAGTGGTTTCAACAGAGGCTGGACTACGACTAAAAGAGATAAAAACAGCAGTTAATTAATAGGCCAGTCGCGTGTCCTTTAGTTAATAAGAGGAAAACATCAGGTGCAATATTACACTGTGATGTGTGTGTCTCCTTCTAGTGTTCGGCAGACAGGGAGGTAGAGTGATGGCCACTTCCTGCCTTAGATCAGATTTCAGCTGCCTCCTCTGGAGACGGCAGCAGGACTGGATGTTTTCTTTTGTCTGACTACATCGATCATTTTCTCTTTCATACCTCTGTTAGCACTTTACCTCCTATTTCCTTACTGGCAAATATTTATTTACCATATGAATCTAAAGAGCTCTCTTTTTTTCTACTTTGGGCTACATTTTTAGCTGCATTGCAGGTTGCCCACGTGTTCCTGTCACTGAAATCACAGTAGATTCTGAGGCTAGGATTACATGAGAACGCTGCCTGGAAACTTCCTGTAGTTTCAGATGCTGACTGGGAAAAAGTCCCACATTCAGATGGCGGCACCTGGACTCCTTGGAACTGTTGTCATGCCAGGCCACATGATGGCGCTGTGATTTTAGCATATCATTAGTAGTCCCAGGTTAACAGTGTGCACATTAGGAGTGTTTTAATGCCCGATTGTCCGGTAGATTCAGTTCGATTCAAAATTGGGGTTCAGAACTGCAATTTTGTTACATGTTCAGCTGCTGCGGTTCGTTTTCACACTGCACTGTCAAATGAACTAAACACTTTGAAAAGTCTGTTCAGTCACTTGCTTGTGGTGGCGCTGCACCAATAATCAAGAAAATGGAAGAAAACAACAGAAAGACCACTGAAGAAGACAATGAGCGCAACTTTCTTCTTCATAAAATGTGAACAAAAATGGAGTAGCGTCAGATTTTAGCAGTTGTAGGATTTCTATTTTGGCTTTGGCAAAACAAGTAATTTCTTCTGCTACACATTTGTTTTGTTTTGTTGTATTTCCCAGAATGCCGTGCCCCATAGTTTGCATATGCATCTGAACCACAACAGAGTTCAAATTAGCTGAGCGAGATCAAGGTTTTTATGTGGACCAGAGTTTGCTTGTTTGGTCCACATCGATTATGCATCCAAATGGACCAAACTTTCTAGGAATTGAAAATGCAAGAAAATGTAACAAGTTGGACATCAGGGGAGCTTCGAATTTTTGATCGCAAAACAAAAGTATGAAATTCTAAATATGTGGTATCTAAACAGTGTTGTGTCTTTCATCCTCATCCACCTGTATATAAAATAACCCTCCCTTTGCTTTTCTATTGTCCTTTCTCCCTTGCCGTCTCAGATTACATGCCGAGTCACTGAAAATCCAGCCATGTAAATTTGCCTATATTCATGTTCTGAACTACCTCAAACAAAACACAATGTTAATAAAGGAAAGATTGTTGTTGGGTCATTGGTTTAGTGTCGTCATACATCATAAAGCTTAAGACCAAATAATTAGTCGATTCAGCTTTCCTTTCAGCTGCAGACTCACTTTGAACCTTTCATTGCGCTCAGATTTCCGATGTCCGTCTGTCTCCTACTGTCTTCTACAAATGCCCTCTCGCTAAGTGCTCTCTGTGCATTTACACACATTTGAAACAGTTAATCCATTACTCTATGCATTAGTAGCCTCTTCACCTTCTCTTCCAGTGAGATCCAGCCAGTTGCTTGTAATGATCACCGTTACCGGCGACTTTATAAAGTCAGTGTAAAATTTGTTTAGAGGTCTTTGTGGAACGGTCGAAACTTTTCAGTTGTGGGATTTAAAAAGATTATCAGTAACAGGAAATACCCTAATCTGATCAGCAAACTGTCCTCTTCAAAGGTTTTCCAACTATACTGAAGTTAAACGTCTGCGATGCCATCTGGGAATCTCCAGTCCAATACTAATACATTTCAAAATCTTTGCTTCCTGTTTTCCCAGCATGAAGAAAGGATTGGAGGCGCCCAAAGAATCAAATGATGACCGGAATCGGACGATGGTATGCTTGTTACCTGCTGGTGAGAAACTAAAGAATCTCAGAATGTTTTTGGTTATTGGTTGATGGTTGGTACTTTTCCAAATAATTTTCTCCATTTGGATTATTTATCTCTCAGAGACAAAAAAAGCTTTGATATCCTGGTGAGAAGTTGCCAGATCATACAAATACTCACCTATTCAGGAATGTCTTCCAGAACATTGCTACAAAATTTTGGAAGGAAATCTGTCTGCCATTTACAAAGCAAATCCAGGATTGAAATTTATTTTCCTTCTCACTGACTGGCTGTACCTTAAAGAACAGAGACATTGAAGACTGTAGATATTATCTCCTGAGGTTGTGCTAAGGAAGTTTCTACAGTATTTGGTGTCTGAACTATTGAAACAGCCAGTTATTAATGTTGTTAGACAGGGTCTCTATTATTTGTGGATTTTCGCTATCATCATTGTGTTCCCTATCACCTATGAATACCTTGGGGTCCAATGTATTTTTTTTCTTTTTTGGTTCCTTTTCTCTTTTTACTCAGAAGCGTACAAACCAAGCCATTATAGCACTTCCATGAGACTGTAGTGTTAAATATATGAACTGTGCCCAAAACTGGGACTTCCGAATGTGTTCTCAGTGGCTGCGTTTCCACTACAAATGTGCGCTAAACTTTGTCGATGTTCCACTAATGTCGAAAAAAACCCCTCAATTTTGCAATTGTTTCCATTAAAGTAGTGACGCAATTAAAATCACACCTGAATAAGTTTGTTCATGTGATTAGTCATTAAAAAACATGCCGCGCCATTGTCCTCCTACTGTCATCTTCCTGTCATCTTCTTCGTTTTTCTGCCAGTAGTAATATTGGTTGTTGATCACATTTCGATAACCAGCTACCACAAAAACCATCTCATCTCAGTGCAAAATCTTTTCATTGAAAAATTATTTTTTTGCGAAATTGACGAGTTTCCATTGCACAATTATATAGTCAATGGAAACACAGCTACGCATCCAATAGTGTAGCATAAAACCTATTATCTGGCTGTGGAAATTCATACCTGTTCTTTAATAGAGCCAAGAAGGAATAAGCAGTGTAACTGCTATGGTGGAAAACCTGATTCCCCTTGCTAGACTTTTTACAACCACTCTTCTTCAAAGTGGTCCTCTGGCACCAACCTCAATTGTGCCAGTGGTCAGACGCCTTTGATGCAATCTATAAGTCTAGTTTGTATAGAAATGTGAATCATCTTATGTCAGACCATAAGTAAACATGGCAGTGGTCTAGCACCCACTCCTGCTCTTTGATGGCAGTTTTGTATAGAAGAGGCTTATGAGTCTAGCATCCAGTTGAAAGCGAAGAAAACTGGGAAGGTTGCCAGGAGGAGGTCGATTTTATATGTGTATTAGAAAAGCACCTTTTTGTTAAGGCCCCACAAAGGCACATACACACAAGTCACAGAAATAAGATGGATCATTGGAGGATGAAGTGATTTATGTATCAAAGAACAGATGGAGTTCACCAAAGAGCATCACTCAAAAAGTCTTTCTGATAATCGGATGTAGAAAATGTGGCTTAGCCTATGAACACGGATGGATACCGTGTATCCTGTACAGGGTATTAACATGAAAGATACATCACCACACAGTTTGACGGAAGACATGGATATTATTAACAACATCATATTACAGTTATTTTCCCTAATATAACAATTAAGCTGAAAATCTTCACAATCCAATCACCTGAGAATTTATCCATTTTAAAATTCATTTAAAATATATAGAAATGCTAATTGCACAGGGTTCCTTACGTATTTAACATTTATCAGGCCATAAGGAGATAAATAATGTCATGCCTGAGGTCCAGACTTCAGGAATATTAAAAATATCAAAGACATCATTCAAGAACGTTTAAAAACAATATGTAAATAGTTTGCAAATTAGTGCAATGTTACTAAATATTGGGCTATGGTGTGAAATTTTACACCTGTGAATCAATCAGAACCAAATAAGTACTAAAAATATGAGTCTGTGGGCAAGATCTCAGCAGTCACAGAAACCAAATGAATACCTGAAGTGCAACTTTAACTTGGACGTTTCATTAGGTTGTTACAATTTCTTTAATAAACCTCCTTTTTTTGGTCTCTTAGACCTGTTTTTTGTTTGGTTTAAGTGTGGTATGTGTGTGCATTAGTGCATGTGTTGCTTTAAAAGCAATAATCTGAGTTTGGGTGTCAGATAGGAGGGCACAGTGGGGTGGTTGTTTTGGGGGTGATATGTAGGTCAGATAGTGATTTGGGTCAGAGCATCCAGAGATTAACCTTTACTCCCCTCTACTCTACCAACTTCCCAGCACTCCTTTTTACTGTATGCGTGTATGTGTGTGTGTGTGTGTGTGTGTGTGTGTGTGTGTGTGTGTGTGTGTGTGTGTGTGTGTGTGTG
>CAEGAF010189700.1:0-22070 GCA_903067075.1 Micropoecilia bifurca | reverse complement strand
GAGCATGAGAAACTGGAGAAATACCAGGGCCTCAGGGAGGAACTGGAAAAGACCTGGAAGGTGAAGACCACAGTGGTGTCTGTGGTCATCGGGGCCCTCGGGGCAGTCACCCCCAAATTGGAGCAGTGGCTCAAACAGATCCCAGGAACAACATCAGACATCTCAGTCCAGAAATGTGCAGTACTAGGCACAGCCAAGATACTGCGCAGAACCCTCAAGCTCCCAGGCCTCTGGTAGAGGACCCGAGCTCAGAGGATGAAAAAAAAAAAGACCACCTGCAGAGGGTGAGAAAGGAAATTTTATATATATATATATATATATATATATATATATCACACTACACCTGCTGAAAAAGTCCCCGTCACCCTCTTGCCACCCCTGACTGTACTAACATGTCGCACATGCACACACATTTTATCTTTCTCACACACACACAAGAAAAATACTACACATATATCCTACTAAAATATCACACACGCAAACAAATTTTTTGTCTTAGTCACAAGACTAAGATTGCACATATAAATTAATAAAATATAGACTCATTATTTTGTATGTGAGAGACTCAGTTTTGTATGTGTGAGGGACATTTTCTGTATGTTTGAGAGAGACTCAAGTTTTTTATGTGTCAGGTGTTACGGAAGAGGCGGGGCATAATTTGGAGATCAGATTGCTCATGCGTTATACCACAGCTTCATGTTAGATATTGGAGCTCCACGGTGTAAGCGGCGTTTAGCTCAAGGTTAATCCGATTTATGAACGCTAATTTCAGCCAGTCGTTCACAAATGGCACCAAGATGCCATTTGTGTGTGTGTGCGACTCGTTTGTACATTGTATGTGTTTGTGCAACAAGTTAGTGCAATGTATGTGTGTGTGTGACAAGTTAGTACAGTGTATGTGTGTGTGTGCAACAAGTTAGTACAGTGTATGTGTGCGAGAAGGATAAAATTTGTATTCGTGTGTAACATTTTAGTAGTGTGTATATGCAATTTGAGTATTTTTTGAGTGTGCATGAGTTTTTCATAGTGTGTGAGAGACAAAACATAGATTTTGTCCTAAACGGCCCCTCATAGTTTTTTCTGTACTGAAATACAATTGGCCACATGCCCTTTACAAGAAGGGGAACCAATCACAGTCACTGCTCATACCTAGGATTTGAAAATATGTCTAATCAGCGCCATGTTGATGTTAGTAAGTTTCTATGTTAATTATGACGTTGCATATAGTAACGTCATAATTGCCATGAAATGATTGCAGCATTTTGTAGATGCACTTTTGGCTGCACGGAGTCTGTGTGGTTCGGTCTCAATCAGGCTGTGTCCAGATGTGCAGCCTGACTGAGACCGGTGTTGCTGTTTGTGGGGAGAATTGTTTTTGTTTTTGGGTTTTTTTTTTTGGGATGTTATAATAACGAGCATGTTTACAATTTCAGTTTTATGCTGAAGATTTTGCAAGTGGTGTAGAGTTTTTGTAGCAGAGTGATTCTATATATCAACAACGACACGTGGTCTCAAGAAATTATGTGGTTCTGTAAAAGCACTCAGAAAACAATACAGTGATGTATTATTAGAAAATATAATTTTCTTTCTTTTGAATACTTGAGTATTTTCAGAAATAAGCACTTCAGTACTTTAACTTGAGCAAATCTTTGACTGAGCAACTTTCCCTTGTAGCCTAAGAATTGACCATGAGTATGAATATTTTTACTCAGTTGCTGTTTGGTATGATGCAAAAACTAACACCACATGGTTTGGTCCTCTGCTAGTTTATTTACACAAATACATGCATCAGAAACAAAACTCCTCCATTAATGCCTAGCAATGTAAAACGCAGCATTTGTAGACTAAATAATAATTATGGACCAGGATAAAACTGAACATAAATACTTCTAACCACATTATACTTTTAACTATGACTGAATGATACAAAGGCAATTAAAGCCCATTTAGATTGTTGCCGTAAGTTACACATGACTATACATAACATCTTTAATAACATTAGCTGAGAACTTGCGTTAGGTTGCCACAGGCGTAGATGTTTTCTAGTGAAATGCCCTCTGATTAACACATTAATCAATCAGGCACAACTCTGTAACCATGGATACATGAAACAAATAACACTGTCTCGTTATTTTAGCATTTGTTCGCAAGTAAACCACTGAGATGCTAAAGAGAGAGAAAATAGGACTGAATAAGTTTGATATATCTTTGGTATCTATCAAAAGCAAAAGAACAGCAGCGAACGGGTGATATGGCCATCAGATGAGCTGTTATAGTTAAAATAACAGGTAGAAAATGTCCGGATAGACAAAAATAGATTATTTTTGTTGCCAATAGAAGTACATATACATAGAAAGCACCCTTGCACAGAGCCAAAATTCTTCAGGAAGGTTTCAATTGTGTTGACTTGGTCTCCAATTCCCTCAGATCTCTACACAGTCCAACATGTGAGGAATGAATTGGAAAAACAAGCCCCACCTTCCACATGGCCAAACTACAGACACGGTGCCACCAGATGCCACAGCACATCTCCAGGGTTCTAGTGGAGTCCTTACCAAGACAGGTCAGGGCTGGGTTGGCACCAAAAGTGGAGACAGGATTCTATTGGGCAGGTGGTCATAATGTTTTTCCTCATCAAAAATAACAGCATATTCCATTCAGGTTATCAACACCCAGCATCTGATACACCAGGGTGTGACTGCTGCTTAAAGTGAAAAAAAGAGATAAAATGCCAAGACACAAATACTGAATGGTTTCCATGACAACATTTCCAAATGAATCTGAATCAGATATTGAGGGAAACACAAAGCAGGTAACAGTCCCTCCAAGATTTCACGACTGTTTTCGTGATTTTTAATTTTTTTATTCACTGACTTTGTGGGGGTCTTCAAAATACATTTGTAAGGAATTTTGCAAAACCCTTTCCTCAGTAAGCCGCTTCCAAAATCTACATCTAAAAGAGAAAAAAATGAAATAAAAGAAATAAAAAATAAGCAGGCAAATTGAACAAAAACATCTTTATTCTTTAAAGAACTTAAATAACTTGATTTTTGTTATTGCCCATAATGATCACAGATTATAACTTGGCATCAAGTAAGGCTAAGGCAGTGTAGTAAAAGTAGGAAATACTGCCACCTGCAGGTGGGAGTTAGAATCTGGAACATTTATAATAAACTCACAATCATGCAATAGGGTGGGAATGTGGGGTAAAAATGTGGGAATCTGTTGATTTTGAGTAAATTTCCGCAGTTGTGGAATCGCAAAAAAGTGGAGGGACTCAAAATGTTTCTGTTGAGAATTTTGACAAATAATTGTCAGAGAAA
Source organism: Micropoecilia bifurca (assembly GCA_903067075.1). Taxonomy (NCBI): domain Eukaryota; kingdom Metazoa; phylum Chordata; class Actinopteri; order Cyprinodontiformes; family Poeciliidae; genus Micropoecilia; species Micropoecilia bifurca. The sequence goes on along the minus strand of CAEGAF010189700.1, from coordinate 18,747 downwards.
AGCAGAGGTAGATATTTTCATTGACCAAAATATCAGTCTCTCCGTCAATGAATTAAAAGCGTCCCCTACTTTTCAGTTCAGGAATTGAAAATCATCCGGGATAGTATTTGGAAGGGACTTGGCTTCTGGACTACTGGCTGCATTTCATGGTGAACCTCATGGTCTTAGACGCCTTTCCAACGTAATGAGGTTCCGACTGCCTCCAGTGCAATAATTTCCACACAGTCTCTTTTGAGGGAGTCAGCAATGATACAGTGAATGACTTCCTCCAAACATCTGGACACAGAGCTAAAACCAGTTTTTCAGACATCCGGTCCTTTGTTGTAATGTTGCCTGTGGTTGTAGGTCCGGTAACACATGGACACATCGCAAACTCCTGGAAGACCTGGGATGCCCTGTTTACCGGGATCTCCTTGTAGTCCAGGTTTTCCTTGAATTCCTTGACTCCCTGGATAGCCAATACCATCAAAGCCTCGAGGACCCTGCATTCCTACAGTAATAAGAAGAGATGAAAAAAAAAAATTGCAGTAAGACTTTTCAGGAGTCCTTCAGGCTCCTCGAGTCAATTTGTTATGAGTAGGTGTCCCCTGTGAACATAAACATTTTCTTTAACAAAAAAAAGAAGTTCTAAGCCTGGTGGTCTGATGGGACAATGCCCCCGCTACCCCTCTGTCTGACCATGACATCCGCCTGGCTCCTCCTGAGCGTCGTGCTAAGGCTGCAGTAGGGCTCAATCTGCAGTTGTGCAGTAGAATCTTTGGTTTGCTGTTGATTTATTTTGAGTTATGATACTTGGCAGTGAAGTTAATTAATCTTTTAGAATTGAAAAGAAGCTGGATCATATATTTTTTCGTTCGGAGGCCGTTGGATGTGAAAAGTTCTTCATAAAACAAGATAAACTGAACTCTTTGCTAAGGATGTATAAATAACTATTTTCTTAATTGAAATTTGAAGTATTGTCAAATGTTGATGGTCAACTTTATACAATCTAATGATGACTTTTTAGAAAAATAGCCATCTAAAATAACCACATTGCAGTATTACATCTACTGAAATATCTTGTTGAAAATGTCACTCAACTTGTTAAGAAGGTGTCTTGGAAAAATGTCTTGGAAAAAATAATAGAATAATTTTGATCTTAGATTTCCTAGGCCACCCCAATTTTTCCTCGGATTGATTGATCAGACCTCCTTGATGTCTCCTTCTCCAGAAGCTTGAGCTCCTGAGCTGAGTCTTGATTTAGTGAGAAGGACCCAGAATCACCAAAGTTGTTTAATATTTGGCTGCAATACGTTGTTGTTGTTGCTTTGCTCGCTATCCTCTTTTTAGAATGTGCCTGTAGTTACTTCCTTTAATATTGTTTTCCATTTGTACTCAGAGCTGTTCTGAATGCAGTGAGCCAGGGTGAGAGTGTCCTTTGACCTGAAATAAGTTGTTTATACTGAGATTTCATTTCAGTTCCGTGGGTGAGACAAAGCCCCCATGATTTCAGACCAATCATCCCTTTTGAGGCCGTTTGGTGCTGAAAGTTGATGGTACCAAATGGTTCAGATTAAAATTCACCCTCTTGTTTTCTTATCTGTCTCAGAATAATCCAAAGACCAGAGTCAAAATATGGTCATGAATTATGTTTTTTCAAGCTCCTCGGAGATTTAGAATCTCTTGACAAATGCTGGATTTAAACAGTCAAGATTTGATGTTTTTCAGTCGTTCTCAACTTCAAGCATTCTTCAATCCTCTTAAGAGTCATTTGGACCCCGTGAGCATTTTACCCTTTCTTTTACTCCAGCAGAGTGATATTGACTCGAGGTTTGGGAACTGGTGGTCTGATGGGACAATGCCCCCGCTACCCGTCTGACTATGACATCCGCCTGGCTCCTCCTGAGCGTCGCGCTAAGGCTGCAGTAGGGCTCAATCTGCAGTTGTGGAGTAGAATCTTTGGTTTGCTGTTGATTTATGTTTTCCCTTTCTTTATTATCATTTCATAATTTGTAAGTAAATCGTAGGTCAAGTAAGATTAAACACTACTTCTGATTGGCTCTTATCTTTTTTTGGCTCATACTTAATTGAAGTGTAAAAGTTTCTAATGATTCTAAAAGAAAATCTTAATCTTGAGAAATCTACATGAATCTCATTGAGTTTCTTTGTAGGTGATAAAACTCTATGGAAAGCTCGATAATTTATTTAGAATGGTTTGAAACTATGAGACTGATTTGTGAACTTCAATGTACTTTAATGCACACCTTAATAATACAACACAGTTGCCAGGGAAACATATATGTTGCTGTTGTAGTCATGTCCTGAACGTTTACATTCATTAAACAGCAGCGGACACGTAACCTCTATGTTAAATTACAAAAGTTACTCAATTTTATTATTGATATTATTCCTAAAATCTCAGAAAAATGACTTTGGTTAGGATGACAGCATACCTGGCTGTCCAGGAGGTCCTGGAGGTCCTTTGTAACCTTCTCCTTTGCTGCCTTTGAGCCCTCTCTCTCCGATGTCCCCTGTGAACATAAACATTTTCTTTAACAAAAAAAAAAAACACTTTCATCTCAAGCTACATTAGCTCATTAGTAAATGTACCAAAAAGTTCCCAGCCCTCTGAACTTTATACACTCCTGATCAAAATCTTAAGACCAGTTAAAAAACTGCAAGAATTTGCATTTTGCACTATTGGATCTTAAGAAGGTTCTACGTAGAGTTTCACAATGTTAACATTGTGATGGTCAAATGTTAACATTGTGAAGCTCTACGTAGAACCTTCTTAAGATCCAATAGTGCAAAATGCAAATTCTTGCAGTTTTTTGACTGGTCTTAAGATTTTGATCAGGAGTGTATTTGCCCGTTTACAACCATTTTATTGGTGATAAAGCATAACGGAATGAATTCTCTCAATCGGGATTTGTTTAGGATATTTCCATTTTCTTATCGGTTGTTTAAAATTTACTTTACATCCAGTCCACCCATTAAAGCTACATTTCTTGGGCAGGGCCATTTTGGCCACAGGCCAGCTAAATGGATAATGCTTTTGAAGAAAGCAAGTGGGATAGATGCCTTCATTAGTGCACACACAAAGTACTTTATTGATGATTATTCTCTCAAACACATTTTATCTTTTTTTTTGTCAACATTCATTTGATTGCACTGGATCTCACTGGTAATTGGCCGAAGCTTCTCCTTAACCAGACTTGTTCAAATCCAAAGAACCTCTAAATGCCCCCTGCTCCTTGTCCTCACTGGATTAAAATTAAACATCAAATATATCAAGGTTGATCTTTTCAGGGTCATGGCGTAGAGCCCTGGGTAGCTGTTGTTTGACCAAGTGAAAAACTTCACAGTGCATTTTAAGCCTGAAAGAACTTCCATAAGAAGGCGGCTCATCGACATACTGCCAGCATACTGGACGCTGTGGTGTTCTTCCCAGTTTCCTCCGAAGCAAAATTGAAACCTCCAAGAATTCCACAGATCATGATCTGAACAGTTTCAGGAAACCGTTGGGTGATGTCAGGCCCTCGCACCTTGATGGGAATTAGCTGAGTCATAGCTGAGTCGAGATTTGATGTGTTTATAAGAATGTGTAGATCTACACAAACGGTTGGTCCCTTACCAGCTGCATGTAGCACATTTTTGCAAACAGAACATGGAGCGGATGAGTTGGAGGAGTTGCTTCAGGATACTAAAGTAATAAAGTGCAGTGAAGGATGAATCATTGAGTTTTAAAATGCATGTTTTCCCAGTGAGGGTAGTGGGAAGTTTCAACATAATCTGCAATCAGTTTTAAGATGTATATAAATCTGCTTTTGTTCTGGTTTGATTGGCCATTATTTTGTCAGCACAAAATGGTGACTACATAGTCACCATTTTAAACACATCTTATTATTTCTGGAAACAGTAATAAAATATGGCCAGGCCTGTATTCATAACAAATGGACTTGAAAAGAGGAAACCTTGTGAAGATTCTCATTGTTTTTCACCTCCATGAAATAACGAAAGGAAACAGATGAGATAACTCTGTCCATGCATGTTGGCTGGTTTTCCTCCTAATTCAAAATGTGCCATGTCAAACCTTTGATGCCTGCTGGACCCTGCATTCCAGGTGGTCCTGGGTAACCTGGAGCACCACTTCTTCCGGGGTAGCCTGCAGCTCCCATGGACCCTTTGGGTCCTTGTGCTCCGGGCTCACCCGGGGGTCCCTTCACGGTGTTGCAGTTCTCACACGTTGCTTGGAGGGCGAGGCTCTGGAGGAGCGCTGGGAGCTGGTCTGCAGGTACAGTCACAACATAAATGATCCATTTTTAAATATGAGAGTTTGATCTAATGATCTAATAAGAAAAATTTTGTGTTAATTTGGAACCAAGCAGCCACTGAAATCATTAAACTCATTGGTACACTGTATGACCTAGTTTAAGGAAAAGTAGTTGTTTGTGTTACACCTTTCTTATTAATAGCAGCCATTTTGATGTTGGCTATCTTTGTATAAAGGTCTTGCTGTACATATGGTGCCTTCTAATTGTTTTACTGCATCTTAAACCTTCACATTTTGTCACATCCGAACCACAGACTGTATATTACAGACCTGTTGCTTATGCGTTCAGCCATCTCTTAGCCAATACTTTACAGAAACACCTTTTGCTTCAGGTATGCCTGTCCATCCTTGGAGGTGTCATCTCTTGGTTCAAAAGACGTAGTTCAAGAAATAAATGTACCTTAAATGGACAAATTTCACTTTACACCTCTATACACTGAACTTTTTGCGTGTTCTGTTCAAAACAGCTTAAAATCAGTCGGATCAGATGGAGAGCGTTTCTGAACAGCAGTTTTCAAGTTTTGGCCATAAATATTCAGTCGGATTAAGGTTTGGTCTTTGACTGGACCATCTTATTCATGAGCATGAACGAGAACTCATGAGAACATTTTACATTTTTGTTTCTAATTTATTTTCTAATTGTGATTGGGCATTGCTTTATTACATACTGTGAAGCCAGAAGGAGGTTTGGTCCTACTTTTATATTTTTAGAAAGTTATGATTTGTACCTACAATTTTTCTTTTTAGGCTCCTGAGAAATTGAGAAGCTCTTGAAAAATGTTTTAATTTAATCAGTCAAGATTTAATGTTTTTCAGTCTTTCTCGACTTCAAACATCCTTCAACCCTTCCACGATCTTAAGAGTCATTTGGGCTCTGTGAACTTTTCACCCTTAGGTATTAATCAGATATCAGTTTAAAATTGAAAAAATACCTGACCTACCAGCCAATAAGAGTTGAAAAGGAGGTTTCATGGAGGGAGAGCAGAATCAAAGAGCAGAGAGAGGAGGAAGTCAAACTGTCTCTCCCATTGACCGTAAGGGCTGAGAATCACATCCCCTACTCCAGCATCTCTCTAATCGTACAGCCAGAATGGGATTTGAAGAGAAGCTTCAAAATCAAAGAGCTGGATTTGCAGAGCTTCCCAATATCTGATGATGCCATCCAGGTTGCAGTGGAATATCAACTTCAGTCAGAGGCTTCTTCAGATTTACTGCAAAGCTGACTACCAGAGCTCCGTCCTCCCTACAGCATCACCATCCACCACTCTTTGAAGAAACTTTGATGATATGAGTTTCAACAATATTTGATTTTCCCTTTTGGGATAAAGTGTTTTTGAATTGAACTGAACATGATTTCATTGGTCCATTATAACTCTGGCTGTATGTTTTGGGTTATTGTCCTGCACGAACTTTCATCCCGGCCTCAAGGATTTTGCAAATTGTCACAGGTTTTCCTGTGCTCTGTGTTTCCTTCCATCTATGTTCCAATCTGCTCTATGGCTGGAAAAATAGTATGATGAAAGTATGACGTACAGCATGGTGACTGAATAATAGCAGTCACCATGCTTTATAGTGGGGGTAGTGTGTTTATTCTGTTTTTTTTGTTTTGTTTTACAAAGCCTTTAACTTAAAAAACCAAGGTCTCATTTGACCAGATTGTTCCTCTTTAATGGTTTCCTGACAGTAAACTTTAAAAAAGCAATGGACTGTGGATATGGACAGTTCATTGCTGTTTTGTATGGCGCTGAAGGGCAGAAGCTGAGGATGCAGGGCATTTCATAGACAAAAATTGACCAACTCTACCAATTCCGATTCCACTGAAAGTGCAGCCCTTTCCTTGCAGATTTTTCAGTCAATCACTCCAGACTCGAGCAGCAAAGACAGATTTTTGCAGAGAAGAAGCTCCAAAAACTTCTCCTAAAGCAGCATCAACTGCTTTAAGAGATTAGCAGTTGATGCTAATCGCCTAAAGCAGGACTTTAGCCGGATAAGTTTAAGATAATGCAAGAAAGATAAATACATGGTGGTACTTGGTTTACAGTCAGAGATCAACAGGATCAAACTGATCAACAGGAGGAGCAGCGCTGGCATTCTGGGCCCTAGGAGAGCAGAGAGTTGTACTCTATTCTCTGAATGAGAATGATGAGTTTATGACTCATTTCCCAATGCTACAATTACCAGGATAATTTATCAGCTAATGTGCTGCATTGCATTAGAACAGAAGGAAACTGGTGAATGACTTCTAAAGTGCATTTAGAAACTAAAATGTATTACAGACAGACAGACAGACAGACAGACAGACAGACAGACAGACAGACAGATAAAAACTTTATTAATCCCTTTGGCATTTTTCTTCAGGCAAATTGTAGTTCCCTTTATCTTAACTGTCTAAATCTCTGACTTATTCTTTCATTACATCCAGAAAGCATTCAGAGTGCTTCACTTTCTCCACATTTTGTTATGTTATAGCTTCATTTTAAATTACATAGAATAAAAATAAAAATTTGCTTTTGGAGCAAATTATTCTTTTTGCACAAAAGGTCTATAAATATGTGTGTGTCCGCATGTGTGAGTGTTTTGAAAATTAATAGAATATGAACAAAGAGAAGTCAAATTTCCATAAGCATTTGCAATACAGCTCAAAATGGAGCTGTTTCCACTGATCACCTCTCAGATGTTTGTAGAATGTAAATGTAACAAATTCAGTTGGAGTTCCACCACTAAATAAAACATATTGTCAGGCAACCAAACCTGAAAAAGTCACCTGAATACATTTGCAATCACTGTGTGGAAACCTTTAATAGACTTTCTTGAATGTTACTAAAAAACAATTCTAATTGTACTTTTCAGTACTTCTTTAAAGTGATATTTTAAGCTTAAGCACTCATTGTTTGTGTTTTTAGTTTGGCAGTAAAGAGGATTAAAACCATACGTACTGCGCAAAACATCCGCACACATCTTAAGAAGATGTTCATCTGAAGGAGATTTGCCCTGAAACACATAGATATGCCATAAATCAAGAGAACGGTGCTGGAAACAGGAATACACACATCTTGTCTCTAACTATGTCTGCATATGGATCGCCTACTTGACTCTACTCAGTTCTTGTGGTTTTCCAGGGGGAGGGTCACTATAGAAGGCTGCCAAAGAGTCTGAAAAGTAACATGATATGATCTGTGCACGAGCCAAAAACGTCTTCACCTCATCATTAGGCCTCAGTCTCATTTCCACTATTACTGTTTTACTTAAAGCTCCAAATACTTTCAGTCGTTGTGCCAGTCATACTTGTGACTGTTTGCACCGAATAAGGTTGAGACCTTATCAACTCAGAAAGCTGTGTTTCTATTGGCATTTCAAAAATACATTTGCTTAATGGGAACAGTCAATTTTGAAAAAAAAAAAAAAAAAAAAAAAAAAAAAAAAAATGTTTTTCTATTAAACATTTTGGGGCTAGAATAAGCTTTTGTTTTTTTGACAGTTTTGAAATTGGTTTGTCACACAAAACAGCAATGGAAACACTTTTTCCGTATCACACGAGTCACATGATCAACAACCGGGTGTTGCCACTGGCACAAACTACAAAGAAGATGACGACAGGTAGTTGGAGGATGTTGGCGTGGAATGTTTTTTTTAATGAATTATTTCATGAACAAACTTATTCATGTGTGATTTTAATTGCATTTCTTATTTAATGGGAACACTGCAATTGCTAAATTGTGGGGTTTTTCTACATTAGTCAAATACTAATGTAGAAAATGTACTAATGTAAAGGTTTTGCAAATATTTGTAATAGAAACACGCTGGCATCGCATACAAAATTGTTTGAGTTTGTGTTTTTGTCGGTGGCCATTAAAATTGACCTTGATGCGAACAAGTCCAGTAGACGTCTACCTTGATTGAAAGTGCACCTTCAAACATCAATCAGGTCTTTCAGCCATTAGAGAAGTGCCGGTATCATTATGCTTGTTGTATCCAGCTGAGCATCAAAGTCTGAAGGGTTTTTACTTACTGGTTTTCCAGGATATCCAGGTTGGCCAGGCTGACCCGGAAGTCCGTCTTGGCCAGGAAATCCCCGGGGACCAACAATACCCAAATGGCCTGTATCACCCTTCTTCCCTTCTGGCCCTCTTGGCCCACTTTCACCTTTCAATCCCCTCTGAAGGAAAAGTTTTACAATAAAGTTGGAACTGAGAGCAAAACCAATTTTTTATATTTTCTTTGCTATTATTGTCCTTCAGTACAAACAAGTCCAATGCCTTACAAAAGTACTTACACCCCTACCGTTAAAAGAAATATAAATATACATTTGTGCCACTTTTCAACTTCCTTGTGAAAAACAGAAACTCATACACTAACTATTCACTGTTACACTGATACACTGTGTCGTAATAAACAATTCATTAAATGTATAGGCGTTTGTGGTTGTTACATAAAAAAGTTAGAAAGTTTTACTCTCACTAAAGGACATTTCTTTTCTATTCTATTCCATTCTATTCTATTGTATTCTAAGGCTTTTGTATTGTATTTACATTCATTCAAAAAGTTTGGTCCAATTAATAACATGTATTTATTGAACTAAATGTCATCATCAAAGGAAAAAAGATCAAGAAAAAAGGAAGGGAACAAATGAGTAAAACAATGAAAAAAACCCCATAAGTAGACAGCAAAGTAGTGTCTTTGACAAACACATCATCAGTTTAATCTAATCAGTTTAATCTAAAGATCTTTGTCAGTGTAACATAAGAAATGAAACTGAAAACAGGAAGTCTGGCAAACACAAAGTGAAGTAGAGGTGTATTTTTTTTACTTTTTTGCCTTAGCTTTGCAGAATACTACCAGTTTTATCCACCATGGCATAAACTTTAGAGTCTGTTTCATTTTGATGTCATGTATTAACAGAAAAGGTAGAACCAAAAGCGACATAACTTAAAGAATCACTGAGCTATATAATCTAGTGGGATTGCTTTTGGTGTCTTCCACTAATAATGGCACTGCATTACTGGTTTTTCATTACAAAGCTTGCTACATAATTTAGCACTTAGTAATCTATTTCCTACATTGCCGCTGTGGGAAACTGCTTCTTCATAAATTGTGAGTTTCCACACAGTGCAGTAGGTACTTGACATTAAGTGCTTTTTAGATGTAAATGTTTTCCAAAGTGGTTTGAGATTTCCCCCAGGAATGAAGAATTAGCTCTAAGTCTTCTTCCACTGCAGACACTTGATGGAGCTACTAATTGTGCTCCAAAATAAGACATACTGGAGGCCTAACTTTACAAACCTCTCCTTTCCATCCTTTGGGTCCCACATCACCCTGTCAGGAAACAGAAAATTAGGAAGGCAGAAGGGTGAGGGAGATCGAAGAGATAGAGAGAAAGGGGAGCAATTAGTTGTAGCCTTTCGGTGTGTTTTGCAATTTCCAATACTTGGAAATCAAAGGGTAATTGTGACACAAATATAAGAAGTGGTCCACTGCCTATTGACGGTTTTTCTGTTGAACATAACTAAGTAATTTATTGAAAATCAAACAGAAATGCAGATTTGGAAGCTAAAATGCTACTTGAAACCGAAACACTTCTTGGCTGATGTTTTCAAAGCAGCCAACCAAAGAGCGCCATTTATTTTCCTTGACACTGATTGGCTGAACTTCCCAGAGCAGAAATAAAGAACACAATGGATGTTAGCTTCTACAGTTGTGCTATAACCGTTTCTACTATTGTAGCACTACAACACACTAAAAATGTTCTTTATGTTAGTACTATTAAAATAAGGAATATTGTGTGTGCTGCTCTGAAAAACATCACAGGTTAGCCATATTTTTAGATCATAGTTACTCATCCATAAATCTGGCTTTATGGAATCATACAGGACAGAAAACAATAAAAATAACAATTCCAATAAGCCAACCAGTTTTTGGAGGTTTTTTTACATCATTAATTATAATTTATTACTATGATGAATTTAAAATTCTTGCCATAAGTAGAAGCTTTTCACAATAACCATACGATATGATAATCCCCACCCCAAACTGTGATGACTGTTTGGTGATTTCAGCAGTTTTAAAATATAACAGAAAATGTGATTTATGATGGTAAACATCAAAATTATCTGCTGGAGTTTTTCCCCTATGAGATCATGCTCGTGCTGCTGTCAGGAGCTTGATATCCACACGTGATTTAAAAATGCAAAGACTTCGCTGCCCCCTACTGGAAGAACACTCACAGGTACGCCGGGAGTTCCTGGTTCTCCATCTTCTCCTCGCTGCCCCTGTAAACAGAAGAAAAATGATTTTCTGTCTACTGCTACAGTCTGTGTGTCTGTGTGTATGTATTTGTGTACTTTATAGAGAGGGTAGCAGTACTATAAAAGAGGGTAATGGCTATTCTTAGCTAGGGGAGGTCATTTGTGGAGAGGAAGCTTTGTGGGCTGAGATTCAGTGTCAGCTTCTCCCTTATTGGTCAACATCAAGATCAAGATAAGGTTTGTGACAGTGTGAAACTAAATAAGGGGAATTATTTAGGGGAATTCAAAAGCTGCCAGTTTTCTACAAACCTTTAAACTACCATTTCTTATCAACACTTCTTGTGGTTGAAATACACTTTTCACAGTGATCCTCTAAATGTGATACTCATTTAATCCTAGCTGAGATATTTTTAAGAATTTAGTAAAATGCCCATCCTGTGTAAAAAAAACAATTCTAACTAGTAAAGAGAACACATGACCTCAAGTTGATGGAAGGTTCCTAATTTTACAGTATATGGTTAGTTCTTAAAAATAGATGCTACAGTAACCAACTAATTTGGTTAAAAGACAGAAATATATAAGGATAACAATAATAATAAAACAATTGTTATTTTTTATTCTTATTTTAATCTGAGATATTTGATTTGGGATGATTGTATTTTGCAGCTGTTAGGTGAAGATTCTCCTCCGTACCCGGTTTCCTTTGGAGCCGCTCTCTCCTCCCTCCCCCTAAAAACACAACACAGAACTTTAGACTCCATGAAAACATAGCCAGGTAATAACACATAAACTAAATAAGAACCTGATGTTGAAGATATTTACATTTATGAATAGTGGCACCATTAGACTTTTTCCCTTACAAAAACTTTTCCCTTTCTGTTCAGAAAGACAAACACAAACTATCATCTTGTAGCTACTTACTGTTGTTTTTTTAATTTGTCCTCCAGCTGTTGACCATGTGACTTGTGTGATTGGACAAAAACATCTATTGTGATACTACAAACCACAAAACCACCTCATCCTAACACAAAAACCTTTATTGAAAAACATGAGATTTTTTTCAAAATTGGCATCAGGCAAATTTATTTTTCAATTTTATGTTTAATGAAAACGCAGCTAGTGTTTCCTTGTTGAACAGAAACAATGCCCAGTGCAAACAGGAGAGAAAACTTAACACCTACTGCCAAAGAAGTGTGAAGGAAATTTTTACACACTTAAAATGAATTATGTTATTATTGCACAAAATCAAAAGTTTATTATGCTGTAAACATGTTCAGAATACAACATGGGCATTTTATGCATTTCCAAAAGCCCTGGAGCAAATATTTACTCTAAAACCGGTTATCATCTGAAGACCTCACTCAGTGTGGATCAAATAGTCTATACGTCTTGGTTCTCACCTTATGACCTTTCAAGCCTGGCCGCCCTGCAACACCCGGTTGGCCCGGAAAGCCTGGCTCCCCCGCCAAACCCTGAAAAGGTCAAAGGTTATAGATCTTTGGTGAAGCAAAGCATTTTTTTAAAAAACGTTTTTCATTAAATTGGTATACAGAACAAAACATCTATGAAGTGATTTAAATTCATGTTAGGTTCTTTATCAAACAGTCATTTAATTCTCAAGGTTTTGGATGCTGTGCAGCTGGAAGGTTTTTGCTCTTCCTTCCCTTTTTTTGCTTTCAGATGATCATGGTGCATATCCATGGCAACAAGGTATTGTTTTGCAACTGGAAGCAGCTGGTTAGTACCTAAAAGGCTGCTACCCTGATACTGAGCTATTAGCATTTCATGACAGCCATAAAACTGTCATACAGCAACAGTCTTCAGTCAGAAGTCTTATCTGATTTGTTGTAAGACTGGCTGCTACCATCTAAAAGAGGCCTAACATTTGAAGATAAAAATTCAATTGAGTTGAAATTGTCAGTCAGGTTACAAAATCTTTGCTAGTGTACCTTTAAATTAAATTGCTCAATATAATAACATTTTAATACGGTTTTGCTTCTAATGTGCCTATTTTAACATGCTAGCATGAGCTTTATGTTTCTATTCTTTCCATGATTTTTGGAAACATAATAGAAGGATCAAAGATTTCCAGCTTCACTTGTTAAAAAGGAGTCTGCAAAAATACTTAGCTTTGGTAAAGAACGTTGTCATTCAAATAATATTTTTTTTAAAATACGATCAGAGAATATGTTTCCAACATGTTAGCTTACTGACTCCAACACAAAAAGTATTTTTTATGCTTTCAAATATTAAAATGTAAAATTAAATACAATCAGCTGTCTGTTTCCAATGGACGTTACAGCTGAATAGAAGAAACTGAGTTTGTTGAAAGATGCCTGTTCAGGTTACCACAGGGTGCTCTACCTGGATGTCAACACCTTGTTGAAATATTCTTTATTTTCAACAAGATAAAATTAGCCAAAACACATGAACTACATTTAGTAGGTTACTTTTCTAATACGCACAAGCAAATCAACACTCACTTTTAATCCTGGAAGACCAGTGCGACCGACAACTCCTGGTTCACCACATGAACCCTGTGGGCGGGAAAAAGAGAAAATGTGATGACCTCATCCAGCTCTGAAAAAAACTGTAAATCTGCATTTAATCATCTCAGTCACCAGCACACTGGTATCACACCTTATATGTATTTTACTGGATTTTTCACAGAAGGCTTCCTGGATTAAATTGGAATATTATTAATTATTATTATTATTATTATTAATATCGAACTCTCAACTGATTCCATCATCTTCACTGTTTAACTTGCTGTGATGATCACAACAGGTCATTCAGAGGCCACATTGGCTTTTTTAAGAAGAAAATAGCATCACTCTTGGTAGAATTTGAAGACTTACTGGTTTTATATTTTTGTTTGATTGTGGTGTGTTTCATGCTGGCATTATTACTGCCAGTATGAAACTATTACCCTCCAGAAACAAATGGCAAGAAGATGGAAATGAATATCAGTTGCTAAAGTTTGTTGTGCTTTTTTTTCTTGAACAATGACAATAAAAGGAATTCTGATAAATGTCGCCCTAGTTTCATTTAATGGACCAATACTGATATATAAAAATCAGTCGATACAGATGTCATACATCCTGAAGTGTGTTGCTCAGTGGAATTTGACAACACTAGCTGCATTTCCAATGCAAACATAAAATTTTGTCAATATTCCGCTAATGTAAAATAACCCACAATTTTGTAATTCAGGTGTTTCCATTATACAAGAAACATAGTTAATCCAACATGAATAAGTTTATTCAGACAATAAGGGATGAAAAAACAAGCTGCACCATCATCATCCTCCTGATACCTCATAGTGGTCTGCATCTGCCATCTGGTTGTTGGTCATGTGACTCGTAGGATGTGGAAAATGTGCTTCCAGTTGCAGTTTTGCTAAATAAACCAATTTCAATATGACCAAAAAATCCATCTCATCCTCACAACAAAACTTTTTATCGACAAATGAAAGTTGTTTTTTTTCCCAAAATTCTCGTGTTTCCATTAAGCAATTTATTTTTGAAATGTCAAATTGCACAATTATATGGTCAATGGAAACACAGATAGTGTTGACAAAAATCTGCTACAGTCTGATTTGGATGAAGATCACTATAAAAACCTTAGTGTTGGGTGTGAACGTGAATGTTGGATGGCTATGTTATATAACTGCTTATACTGCTCAATACACTGACCTTAAGACCAGCTTGGCCAATTTCTCCGGGCGGTCCCTGGGGTCCCTGGACTCCCTAGAAAGACAGACAGAAAGGAGACGCAGGGCTGGTTTTCAACCAACAAAACTACACAAAACTCACATCATCTGTGGTTGTCACATATTATTTCAATAAAATAAGAAAAACATAAAAATGTATATATGATTAAACAAAGAGGCAGTACACTATCAAATACAGTTGACATATTGAGTTTGTATGTCTTCCAATTATAACATAAATAGACTTATAAATAGACTGGTTTTTATCTTGGTTTTAAATGCAAATGGATTTACAAGCCTCACACATTTCCACATTTTGTCACATTAAAGCTACACACTTCATTGTATTTTACTGGGATTCATGTGACTGGTGAAAACAAAGGAGAAGATAATTGTGAAGTGGAAGGAATACAAATCTGATGTGTGTCATGCATTTGGCTTGGCTTGTGGGGAAAGGGCGGGTTATGGTTTTTCTTTTGACAATGGCTTTCTTCTTGCCACTCTTGTCCAAATTCTTTATTTACCTTATGTATCATGAAAAATCCCAATAAAATACAACAAAAGTTAGTGGTTGTAACATGGCAAAAATATGAAACGTTTTAAGTGAAGTGAATACTGTCACAAGGCACTGTTTGTAACCTACAGTGGCTGATGCAGAGCTGTCCAGCAGGCTCTGCAGGAGGGTGTGAGAGACAAATGTAGTCACTTGTTACTGAAAGACACATTTGTGTGCTGACTGATTCAGGCTGATTTCTTAAAAGAGGATGGTCTTCATTGTCGCCCCGTTGATCCGCTGAGTCCACCTAGGTCAGATTCCATTCTTACGTTTTATGATACGGTAATTTGTAATGCTTAGGTCTTAACACTAGAGGGCAGCATACATTAAAAAACAAAAATAGAACCGCTTCTGAATTGTCTGAGCTCTCCAAGAATCAGTGGGTGACTGAGTTTAGATTCTCCCCACAGTACTGCATTAATCAGACCGATGTTTGGAAGGATGTGGACAACAATAGTGGGTATCCACGGTACCCACTGACAGTAAATGTATTCTGTCATACATTTGCCCTTCACCCTGACGTTCTTCCTCCGGGGATGGGGGCCCCCGATTTATGTTTTCACATCCACCTGAATAATGTGTAGATGCGCCACTGATCAGGAGTTCCAAAAAATAAGGCCAGAGCAGTATCTTAGAGAGCGGAAAGGTGACTGATTATCCTCCTCTACTTGTTTTAATGCTCACTTTTAGTTATGTTTTATTTTTCTAACACATACAAATTGGGGAAAAAAGTATTTGACTGTTCTTACTAGTTGAGTCCTGACAAAACATTTTAAAACTTGAAAGAGTACTAACCAGGTTTCCTTTCAGACCAGGTGGCCCCTGAAGCCCAGCTAAGCCTTGTTCGCCCTAACAATGGATTCAGAAGCATAGGGAATGTGTTACGGATGTTAAACCAACAAGAACACCAACACAAGTTAGTTCAGACATTACCGGAGAGCCCTGTGGGCCCGTTTCACCAGGAGGTCCGATGGGACCCTGTGGATGACAGAAGAACAGAAAGTTGAGCTGAAATTTATTTCCCGTTGAGCCAAGTTAAAGAAGCATTTTGATAAATATCGCCTTATATTTATGGATGGAAAGCATTACATGTAGCTTTTTACAGTACTTGGAAAAAAGATTATAGAATAAGAATTTCTCCACAGCCTCCATCATGCTAACATTTTTTGTTATTCTGAAAGAGTTAGAATATTTCATCAGATTCTTTTTTTAAAGTACATTTTGACAACCCAGAGCAGCAAGAGTAACTTTATATTTTTGCTATCTTGGAGTTTTACAATTTGAAAAACAATGTTTGAAACACTGGAGTTGTGTTGGAACAACTCTGTTTATGGCAGTATGAATAGGAGGTGATAGCTTGCATTTTCTTGCTTGGCCAGGCATTTTTCTTTCCTAGGTAAAGGTGATGATTTTGAATGTGCTGAAAAAACAAAAATCTTAAAGCAAATCAAAAGCCAAAGCCTCAGGGCCTGTCTGCTGAATGTCGCAAAGAGCTTAGGGTTCAATCTTGAAAACATACGTTAGTGCCAAGTTTTAACATGTTCTTTAACATATTTTCATTACTTGAATGTAGAGTGTGAAGGATGATCCTCAGCAGTGCGTTTGGATAAGTCCGGAATCAACAGGTTTTTGCACGGCAAGATGAGTTCAATTATAAATTCTGGAACGACTGCAGTTAAAACAACATCACCTGTGCTCTATCATTTTTAGTATGTCTGTGATTATCATGTTTACTATCACCTTACTACTGTTACTGACCCACACAGATAGATGAAAGAACCATTACACAATGATGTAATATTTTACATCACTGTTTTTTTGTAGAAAGACACTGAAATAAAAGACACTTGAGTTGAATCTATAACATTTAATAAAATGTACTTTCTCAAATTTGTTTAATCTAGTTGTTAACATAATTTCAGACATCTTTGTTTGACTGTAGTCATGTTCAACCAGCATCTTTCAGCTCTGTCATTAGGTCTGTGGATGGAGGAGAATACATGATCTATGTGTAGCTCAACCTGCCAATCAAAACCAAATCATACTTCCACCCTGAGGAGAGCAGACGGCAAGCAGGATACAGAGAAATTATTTCACTAAATTAACCAAGAGCAAGGAGGAGTTGAGCTTTTCTTTCTGATGGTTACAATCAGAAAGAAAAGATTGGTACATTTGTAACCAAATTCCAGGATTTCTGTTTTCTTTTTAACACTGTAATGTCATTAGAACGTATCTCATTATTGAGCGTATTTACAGTGGTTGCAGACATTTTAAAACTTAGTTTTGATTTAAAAACATCTATATATGAAAACATAAAAAATTGCAAAAATGTTGCTATAAATTCAAAATGAAAGCTTAAAAATCTGAACTTGCTTAAATTGCTAATGTTATACTTTTTCTAAAGTCTCTAGCTTTTTGTTGTTTAAACAGACATATTATGCATGAGTCTTCATTTACAAACAAGGTTTGCGTGTCTGTGAGTAGAACAGTAAATCTTCAACTTGATGGAATGAACATGGAAACAGTTTTATGATGATTGTGTTACAAGACAATAAGACAATATATAGTACAGTAAAACTGTATGGAACCATAAAACTAACTGCATTCAGAGTTGAAGATTCCTGTGAGTCTGAACAGGGAGGGGAGTTTGGCTTTACGTTCCAGAAGGGAGTCTGCTCAGCATGCAATACTGGAAGCAGAATGGATGTACAGAGGAGTGTGTGCTTCCACCAGTGTGTAAATGTGGGTTTCACCTATAAAATAGAATGATCAAGCAATACATGTTAGGGAATGTCTGGATTTCACTAATCAAAAGGAGAAAATGAGCAAAAGACAGAAAAATGAGAACTTTTTGTTGCTTTGTGTGTGCATTTGAATGTGCAGTCATGACTGTTTTCTATAAATTGAGTGTGGTTGTGGTTGCGGGGTGTGACAGTGATGAGTTTTCCACTCAGATATTAAAATGTGGACATTTAGAGTCTCATGTGTACGTTAGTTTCAAGGGGTAGAATTTTAGCTTGAGGATTTAAAACAGTTAATGTTCTAGGGCTTGTTCTAATATAACTGTATGATATCTTTGTCTGAATCGCTGTTCACCAATCAGCTAACATTTTGTACCACCTAAACAAGTCCGACTTCAGTATAAAGCATCTCTGGAATGTTTCCTGTAGGATTAGGCTTGTCTGCGGTTGAGCTCCAATGGTTCTATGAGGTTGGAACCAGATAAGGACTTTGTGATAAAGACCATGGCCATACATGTAATCACAAACGTAATATTTATGTCAACTCACCGGGACACCTTTAGGTCCAACATCACCAGCTGGTCCAACATCACCCCTGTCCCCCTGAGGAGATAAGAACCATGGCAGTGCATTCCACATCAAAAACAATGGTGGTCTTAGATTCAATGGACATTTTTTGTTCGTTCGTTTTGTTTTGATGTCCTATTAAAATCGTCCAAAGTCTTACATCTGGTAGGCAACAAACCATTTGCTCTCTGTAGCCGAAACTTATTTGCTTATTTAGAATATAATATGCACAGAGGTAAACATAGGAATGTAAATATTTCAGAATTACCCAACGGGCTACTATACATCTGTGTTCCCAGCAGGTTGAATTGATAAAACAATAAAAGAAAAACAGAAAACGGTAAAACACACAG
Organism: Micropoecilia bifurca; assembly: GCA_903067075.1. Lineage (NCBI taxonomy): Eukaryota > Metazoa > Chordata > Actinopteri > Cyprinodontiformes > Poeciliidae > Micropoecilia > Micropoecilia bifurca. The sequence goes on along the minus strand of CAEGAF010189700.1, from coordinate 264 downwards.
GCAAGGCAGGTGAATTTTCACAACACCATTCAAAAATGTATTGAAGGATTGAAAACAAAAGAGGAAGCAGAAGAAAGAATGTTAAAATCTAGCATCCATCCATTTTCTTGCACCCTTGTCCCTTAGTGGGGTCGGGAGTTGCTGGTGCCCATCTCCAGCTGATATTCCGGGCGGTGGGTGGGGTTCGCCCTGGACAGGTCGCCAGTCTGTCGCAGGGCAACACAGAGACACACAGGACAAACAACCATGCACACACACACACTC
>CAEGAF010189685.1:0-12111 GCA_903067075.1 Micropoecilia bifurca | reverse complement strand
TGTGTGTGTGTGTGTGTGTGTGTGTGTGTGTGTGTGTGTGTGTGTGTGTGTGTGTGTGTGTGTGTGTGTGTGTGTGTAGGGATGGAAACCGCGCCCGCAGTGCTGCTTGAGAACTTCTTGGAATTTTCTGTTTCATGGAACTAAGAGAAAAAAAGATAAATCATCAGCAACAGATTAGGACAAGATAAGGATACGCATTTGTTTTTTTTTCTGGAAAAATTGTTTAATATGAGCGGGGAAAAACATGACTCGTGTGAGCTAGTAGCTTATTTGAATGCTAAACTAGATTAATAAGTGTGTGCCGATTTTCATTTTAAAATCCTGTATAAATGTTAAGAGTGGCATTAAAGAAAAAAAAAAAAGAGTTGTTGACTCATATACTCCACAATAAGGCAAACATAAGCTCACAGCATGATACAAAAAGTGCAATGACAGAGCCTAACCTGCAACATGTTAGTAAAATGTCACACAAGGCTTCCCGGGTGCATCAATTTTGTGTCAATATTGCAAATATGTTGCGAAGGTAAGGGCCCTTCAGAAGAGAATATGAAGCTGCTCTTCTATTCATGAAGATTTCGTTTTCGTTTTTTTAAGTGTATTTCGTCAAGGACTTGCTGCAACATTCGCATGCGAGTGCACATGCTGAGCAAGCAGACGGTAATGCTTTCGGTCTTGGTTTTGCATGCAAATTCTCTGGAAGGTGTTGGAAAAATGTCAAAGTGGCCTAAAAGAAAAAAAATCCACCAACACTCAAGATTGACAGCTGAAGTACATTGCAATGAAGACATGCACAGCAGAAACTGTTAAAAAGTTAATATTTGCCTTCAAAAGACAGATAACGCCAATCAAATAAACTATTACATCTGACAGGTTTATAGGAAACATATCTGTCAAGATTTGTGGGAATTTAGTTTTGTTTTTGTTTTATTACTTCATTTTGGCTTTTATATTCTGCTTCCTTGTTCTTTGAGGATTCTATCACTGATTTCTCACATTCCTCAGTTCAACTTCTGCTACTTAAATTCCTTCACAGCTGGACCCAGTTTCCAATCAACCATCTGCTCCTTGTTCAGTAATCAACTCTCCAGCTTACATGGCTTTCAGTCTGTCAGGTCCTACTGCTACTGCCACCACTGGAAAAACAGCTATTCTACACAACCTGGTCCAATACAAAAAGAAGAAGAAGGAAAAAGGACTCAAAGCTCCTTTTAGACACAAACTAAGTTAAACTGTAGTAGTCACACCCAGGCTTGGCTCCATCCATCCACCCACCCATCCATCCATCCATCTATCGTCTCCTCCTGCTTCAAGAAGAATAAAGATTGGCTGAGCACATGCGAAACAAAATCATTGACGTAAATAAATCTGAAAGAATGACGAAACCATTTCTAAGTTGTTGGAACTCTAGAAAACCATGAGAGCAAACATCAATTATCTTACAGCTGTATAACGATATTTTCATTTGAAAATGTTGCTTTATTATGAACGCATCTAAGCACAAGGTGATATAATTTTTACATTTTGCTGGTTGCATTGGCACTACTTGTTGGGGAAAAAAATGCATTTCTCTGCATAAGGCACATGTTATGTAAGAACATCCTCCAGTGAAATAATATTCTTAGAGAACATCAGAGTTTGTCCAGTAGTGCTTCCATTACAGGAAGAGATAACACAATGTCAGAAACTGACTTAAATATCACAAAAGCCCTTAATCACATTTTATTAGTTTGTCCTTGTCAGAACTGTACAAAATAATGTGCCTTGGTTTAGTCATATTGTATTATGATCCATCTAGATTGGGTTTTTAGCCGTGTCTCTGTATAGTCACATAAATTTCCCTGATAGGCCACCGTATCACAGAACCTCTCACACAACCAGCCAAGCTCACAGAGTGACACGGTCACATGGGGAATCTGACCGTCCTCACACTAAGGTGCCGTTTTCTCCCTAAAGTGGACATTTCCGCTTGATCAGCCAAATCTGCATGAAGTAAAGACACAGCTTGCCTTTTAATGTCAGCTACGGTATGACTCCTGGCCCGAATACGCAAGGACATATCGTCTAACGTGGGCAGCTTTATACTCTCCATGAGTAAAACATGACCTGTTTTATTTATGGAGTATCCCTAATTACATCAGCACCTCTTCTCCCAAACTTTCTACAGCATCCCTGATGGACAATGCCGCCCCTCAGCATGTTTGAAGCTGCTACTGAACTGGAGAGCCCCTTCAGTGACAGACTGCTACATCCTGGATGCACAAAGCAGTAGCATCACAGATCCTTCCTCCCGAAAGCTGTTATGTCTTTAAAACCCTCACCACTCCCAGCAAACTCTAGAAGTGTTTAAATCACTGCTGATGTTTCCAGTTTTTCACGTTTCAAGTAACATTCCTGCTGCCAATAAGCGCATCTCTGTTTGAAGTCTTTATTTTCCCTTCTTGTAAATAATCTGTTGGTGTTTATAATGCAGAAACACACAATAACTTTAATGAAAACAGTTACAAGTGTTTTTGAATCTTAATGCACATTTCTTTGGATCAAAGTACTATTTTTAACAAGTCTTTCATCATGATCCCTGGAGAACAGTAGATGAATGGTGGTACCTCGGTGACAGAACCCACCTTACAGCTCGTATAAGCGTCTTCACAGCTGGAATCACCTCCTCCATGGCCACATCGCAATACGACTTGTCTTCCACGCTTTCCTCTCCAACCCCCTCCACTGAAGTCCAAGAAGTAAAGAAGACAATTAGCAACATTCTCGTGAGCTCTGACGAAACGCCTAATTTCTGCTTTGCTTACCATCAACAGGTGGGCGCGGCTTTAGGCGTAGGGAGGTGCGGAAGCGCGTGCGGTCGTTGAAGCTCCAGCTCTTTTGGACCTTTCCGGGGCTGGTGGCTTCGGGGACGTTCTCCTGGCTCGGGGAGCGCCGGACGCCGGAGCCGGGCGGCAGCGGTGAAGCCTTGCTCCGGATGGTTTGGGATGAACGGGAGTTGTTCATCCGGATCCGATCCCGGAAGCCCATTTTACTGCTGACAGTGAAGTAAAAATAGTTAAATATATGGAGACACATTGGTGTTTTTGGAAAATGATAGCCAACAAATTTGAGCTTTTTGGTGGAGATTCTCAGCCATCCAGGAAATGGGGTTTCTTGGTGCTTGACTAGAAGACAACTGGATTTTCTTAAATATGTTTTGCCTCTCACCTGAAGGGTTTCCACATTTCTTATCTTTGATAGAAAATGATTAGCCCATCAGCAATTCCAACTCTGAAAAGCTAGGATTTCTTATTAATTCAGTTTTCTTCTATTCAAGCAGGTAAATTTCTGGTTTTGGTTGCATTGCCACAAACCATCATTAAAGTATTAATACACCATGTTATTGGGAGGCCTATGGAAAAGAGTGGAATGGAAACCCAACTTTGTTAGAAAAGAGTTAGTTAGTAGAAAAAGAGGTAACAAAAAAACTTGGCCTCTTGAAGCGTCAGGCATGAAGAAACAGAAAAAAAAATGAGAACACAACAAAGATATACATTTTGTCAGCGAAGGACAGAGCAGCTCAAATACAGAGGAACTGTGTGCAATATTTACTGATTGTGCCCTAAGGAGTGACCTGCTGTTCCTGTCTTTTGCACCTGAATCAGCGAAATAAAACTGAAGACCTGCTACAGTGCTGGAGCAGCAAAAAAGATTGCCCGGCAAAAATCACAGAAACCACCTTAATCCCTTCAGCAGACCTTATTGGCACCAAAACATTAGCTTCAAAGGGCAGCAACACAAAAGGCATTTCACTGAGCACTCGGTACCACTCACCACAAGCCGAGTCAGGGAGCTACGTGGGGTCAACTGCTTACAGGAGAAAAGCTATTTGGCAGGCAGGCTGTACAAAGGATCGACTCCCTGACGCTGCTGGTAGAGCAAGCTCTTGTGGAGATCTCCCACTCCGCAGCCACTCAGAGGTTACATACTGTCACGGATCCATAGGCAACGGTCAGGCACCGCAGAGCAGTTCCAGCCAAGTCGTTCACTCCCACATCTTTTCAGATGATATACTCTTTGTCTTGCGTGTGATACACATAAACCAGCTATTTAAAATAAAATTTAAATAGCAGGAGTAGGCTTAGAAGGGGCACAGCATTTCATATGAAAAGGCTTTGGCAGGAAATGGAGAGGGGGGTTGGGGGGTGGTAGAGTGAAAGACCTTTGCATGCTGTAGGGAAAGGAAGTAAATGCTTTCCAGAACATTGCATGCAAAGAGAAGCACTTTAAGCTCTGTAAAAAATAAATAAATAAATAAAAAATGCAACACAACCATGTTGATTTGATACAGAGGTTTGATCGGTTTGAAACCAACGAGCATGCACAGAGCTGTGAACCTTTATATATGAAAAAAATTAACAAAGCAGGAAAGCTGAACGTTTTCCACAATATCAAAGACCTTTGATGAGCAGAAAATGCATGTTTTTACTGCAACCATATCCACACCCCATTGCAACCACAACTTTAAGTGTATATCATTGGCTTTGTTTGTGATAGACCAAATGGCATTTTTATTTAATATATTTTAAGAATGGTTATTAACCAAACTTCCCAATTATTGAAGGAGACTGTATTTTTCTATTAAAGCACAAATGCATACCAAAATTGAACATTCTTGCCTGACTGCAATTGGCTTTGTGTGCTTTACATCACCACCGTCCTATATGGTGTTGGCACCATTATGCTATGGGGATGTTTTTCTTTTTCAGGGACCAGAAAGCCAGTTAGAGTTGACTGGATGATGAATTGAGCTAAAAAAAACTAAAAAAAACTTGTTAAAGAGACAATACATCTATTGCCTAATGCCAGATTGTTATGTGTTATTTTAAGAAGAAAAATGTGCAAAGTCAACAATAATTTTGAGGGCTGAATCTGAATCTATTCTACACTTTCAGGTTTATTTGTTAAAATCTTAAATTTGTTATATTTTCTAAGATCTCAATAAAATACACTGAGGTTTGTGGCTGTAATGTGACAAAGTCTGGAGCTACGAATACCTTTCTAAGGGCCTGTCATAAGCCAGCTGAGACTTTTGACATGAATTTAGCAACCAAATTCAGTCCTAATTTTTCAAGCATTTACAAATCAAAACCTTAAAATGTATTCATATATTAAAGACTTTACACAAGTATTTGTGGACCAGAATGCAGTGCCTGTTTAAGACCAGCTATGGCCGCACACATAAATATTATTGCTTCTTATATGCAATATTAATGCAGCATCTTTCTTGAACTCACATGCTGCGAATGGCGTTTTTGCATTAACTGTAAGAAAACATTTAGAAAGCCACTGCATCCGGCCCACAAATCCTTGAGTGCTTCAGGCAAGGTAGGCAGGATGTGTTGCTGAAGAACTAAGAGTTATCGATCTGCGACGTTTTAGCGTGCCCCGTGCACAGGATTGTTGCTGTGGGTACCTCTGCTTGCGCCCAGCATGAATCCGGAAGAGACCTCGCTTTTTAGAAAGGAGCTGACTGGGGAGACACACAAGGCAGAGGGAAAGACGGTGAGGGGCCGAGAGGGAAGTGACGGGAGTGTGGGTGGAGGAGCACAAGAAGTCCTAGGATGCAACCGGGGCACACGGTGAACCCATGAGAGTCAGGCGTAGCGAGGAGAAAGGGATGGTGAGTGGAAGGTGCGAAGCCAGAGATGCACCGAGAAATTAGATGGTGGCCTGAACTAGTGGATATTTACATTTATTTGAAACTAAATAAAACCACTTTTTTTTCTCCAACGGATGAATATGCCATAGTACTAGGTTGAAGGTGTAGCCATTTCAGTGAGGCGTTTAAAAATAAAGTCAGAAGTCGGTTGAAATTTAAGAACAAATTTCGAAAAAAAAAACTTTTTTTTTAAATCACAAGTTGACTTATTCACTCAGGCAAAAATAATAAGTGGGATCTAAACTTTTTACAGATAATAGGAAGGCAGAACCTGAAGTTGATCTGTTTTATGCTTTTTGTCTTTCCAAATCTGTGTATTATGAAATATGATGGATTTAGAAAGCAGCTTGGCTAGACATTTCAGATGCTAGCTAATCATGCTAATCATTTAGACAGTAATTCATGATTAGATGTGCTTTAAAATTTCAGCAATACCTTGTTTTACAGTGGCTGCTATTGGCATTAACTGACCTCTACTCCTACTGCAAACGATTAATGAATTTGTATGGAAGAGCATCTAAAATAGATATTTGGAACGTTGCTCTTATTTTCTTTTTCAAATGATCCTTTTTTTTAAAAAAAAATGGCCAAAATTGATATTGGAAGCTTCTTTATAAGAAACTGATCTAAAATTAGTGAAAAAACAGTGACCTATGCAATATTCTGCAATACACTTAAGTTCTAGTTTACAACACAAAGCAAGACAACCGGTGCATCTCAAAGTAAAGCGTTGTTTCTCAATGATCCGAATTGCCATTTCAAAGTTTTGTTTATTTCACACCACATTAAAGCAAAACATGTGAATCATGAAGGCAATTTTGGGTTATTGAGATACACTCACAGTAGGGGGAGATGAGTGTTATTCAAAAGAGGATATAGCAGGTAAGGACTTCACCTGAGTATAACCATCATGATGTGACAGCAGCACCTCAAAAACAAGATAAATCTTCCAGAAGCCTTGATTCTCCAAGAACCCTGACATGCTTCTTTCACCGGGTGCATGCATACGCCTGTGAATAACCAATTAAATAACCAACCCTTTTGTTTATGCTTGTTAATATTTCAGATTTGTAATAACTTCACCCCAATCGTAAGCCTTTGACTAACAATGACCTTTAGTTTACAAGCTCATGACGTGAGGAACAAACCTGCATGGAACTTCTGCCTTCCTACGAACAGATGGAGGATGGATGCCGTGAAAAGGACAGAATGGACATAAAGGAAGAGAGGAAGAGGAAACCGATGAGTGAGGGGCGAGAGATGGCAGAGATGGCTAGGGCATGAGCTTTGCACTTTGCAGACAAAGACGGTAAAACGGTAAGAACTCAGGTTAGTAAAGGACTCTTAGAGGAAAACCACACGTCCATGGATTTGGCTTTGTGTCAGTCAGTCCTTATTTAACTTGTGTCTGATGATCAGTGTGTGTGTGATTGTGTTTTCGGGCCTCCTGTTTGGACGCACTGGGGCGCTGAAAGAGGTGCCTACCTGTCCCTCGACAGATAGGGGGAGCTGTAGGGCCGAAGCCCAGACAGCAGTGTGTTGTAGGAGTTCTGCAGAACCTTCTTGGTGTTACGTTGTCGCTGGAGGTGACTGAACAGTAGCGTCAGTTCTCTGATGCCCACGTGCACAAATGAACAAAAAAAAGGAAAAAAAACAAAACATAACAAATGAACAAAATAACAAAAACACCAAACAATGGAGAGCCACAAAAAGACCAATTAAATGGTCCAAACACTTAAAAGAAAAAGGATGCATGATAGAAATTATAGAAATTCAGGATCCAAACCATAAAACTAAAATAGGCCTACAAGAATGTTTTTCTTTTTTGTGGATGGATGACTTTGATTTGCATTTAGTTATTTTTAATTTGCAGTTGAATGACTTTGACATGAGGATGGCGGGGTTTTTTTACTGTTCATGTTTTCCATGTCAGTTGGATGACTTTTGTTCCCAGCATGATGACATGTTTATTCATTTTTAGTCTGCATTTTGACCACTTGTTTAAGACTGAACGACTTTCTTTAGCGGTTAAATTACTTTCACTTCCAGTGAACACTGCATCATTTGCAGTTGAACATTTTTATTTTGAGAATTTCATGACCCCGGATAAGAGGACGAAAATGGATGGATGGATGGATGTGGGTTTTGTGACTTTCACAAGCGGGTTAGATGTCTGGGTTGGATGACTTGTTTGTGTCTCCAAATTCAAAACCTCATAATTTGAAAATAACTCAAAGGCATCAAATTTTACTTTATGAAAATATGTTGCTTCTTTTTTGGCTATTCAAAAGCCAGTGGAGTTGATGTGTCCTTGCAGAAGAGAATTAGTTTGATTAAATCCTTTAAAGTTGCATGCATACAGAATGATACCTGGTGATGTCTCCATTTATCTTAGTTTGCTATCTTGGGCAGGAGGTGGTAGCACCAGTCAGAGGCGCACGTATTGCTCTAGATTTTCACTTAGATCTACGTTGATATAAACAGAACTTTGCTTTACGAAAGACATACAAAATGCGATAGCCACAAATCCTGCAGCAGCGCCTGGTTTGCAGTTTCCTTTTGGATCACGTCAGCGTGTTTCAACCTTTGTTCCGGTTTGGTGTTCAGGAAACAATGCAAACAGAGGTTTAGTTTATTCCTCGTATTATTTGAACCGCTGATCGTGTAACTAAGATGGCAAATTAAACGATTGTGAATATATTTTTGCTTCTTGCTGAAACCATTTAAGCCTGAACAGCGTTTACTCCCCCATTGCTGTCGATAGATTCTATGATGCCTCAATATATTGACAAAAACAGCCTGTCTAAAGTTAACATTACACTCCACACACAACATAATGACTAAATCCATCAACAAATCCTTGAACAGCAAAAGGTGATATTAGGACCAATATGCCAAGCAAGACAAACTGATGTCAGACGCTGCACAACTAATGGAGTTTGAGACTAAAAGACCAAATATAGTGTATGCTACACAATTATAACCTTTCTATAATTAGTCATTAGTCTACCAGGAGGACATTTCTGCTTGAAAGCAGCAACCAATATATTTTTCATAGTTTATGCTTGAAACCAGCAACCAATATATTTTTCATAGTTTATTGTCGTTGAGTAGTATTTAGGTGTTTTTCTTTAAACTTAAGCAGTTATACGTAAACGTTGCTTCAGTTTCTGACCGAAAAAGGCAACAATATGTTTATTTCTTGAACATATTCTGAAGTAATTTGATATTATTCTTAAGAGGCAGACATACTTGATATATTATTAGAAGCTACAAAAAGTGTCAGTCAAGTGGCAATAATGCTCCAACACATCTAACAAAAAGTTAATTCTAAAGTAATCAACAATTTCTTATTGATAAAGTTAGAAGTATTGTTTAAATAACATCCTGAGGTTATTTGCTCCAAAAATGAATCAAAGTAAAGTTTGCATGTTCATATGTATTTATTTATTCCTGTTACTAAGCAGACTTTCCGACTATTATTGAGTGCAACTAGAAATTAAATAAATTTCCTAAAATGACTTGATGCATCATAAGTATATTACTAAATGACCATATATATCAGCAGATTCATTAGATAATTAAAATGTATCAAAATAATTTTAATTTTTACTGTTTTTGAGCAGATATCCTCTTAGCAGCTATTTTTTTTTACTATGCGTGAAATAACTGTGATGTTTTAAATTGTGTTTTATTGGATAGATGTAAAGATAATCCAGATATATTTTGGCAAACTGAGCTAAAAAAAAAACGTCTTCAAAATTGATGAATGTACATTTTTGGTCTCATTCGTTAAATCTCAAAGATTTTATTTTTATATATATTTTATTTAAGTCCAGATTGAATTATTACCATCATGTAATTGGCTTGGATGTAAAAAGTTGGATTACAAGGTGCTCAAAATATAAATATTTTTCTATTAAAGTAAAAAGAAAATCAAAAATTTGAGATGGGAAATTTTTTTAAATGGCAAAAATCTAAATTAAATAGCACAAATGCAAAATTAACTAAAGTAGATAAATAAATAAAAAAACATAAAATGCATGAAAATATTGGTTGTGAAATTTCTGTGTTTAAAACTGAAGAGCGTTCGAGTGACAAAATGATGTTTTATCCCACTGAATTAATCGTATCATCCGAATAATAATTAGCTCCAATGTTTTTAATTACTTTCCTTCACCTTTCCAGAGATGCTGTCAGTATTTTAAGTGAGAAGCCGTTTGTGGTTCTTGCTGATTCGGCTCACTGCAGACCAGGTGGCCTGATGGCGACACCTACCTGAACGAAGGCAACATGCTGTCGTAGAAATACCATGTTGCTGTTAGATACGAGTGTTTGGCATCTGTAGAATAGAGACGCCATGCAGCCTAGAGGGAGACACAGCTCAGAGTCAGCACTGGCCCAGGCGATATGTGAGCAGAACGTAACATCAGCTTACACTGGGTCAACCACCTGGATGAGATTTGCAGCAGGCATCCTCCTCTTCTCAAAGTGCTTCTGCCTGTGCTGCTCTTGAACCTTCAAGGCAAAGCCTGAACCCAAGATTCCCTAAAGGTTAAAAAAAAAAGCTGCTAATTTTGTTTTTTGTCAAAAATAAAAATGTCATGTTTGTAAATACTGTGAACTTACAGCAGGCAAGGCGAAAAAGGAGACACCCAGGAGGGCAAAGCCAGCCGCCAGAAGTCGCCCCTGCCACGTACGAGGCGTCTTGTCTCCGTACCCAATGGTGGTCAAAGTTATCTGAATGTATGAAGAAATTCAGGTCTCAGAGAAGAGCTGTGATCCTCACAACATGATTCTGTTTTTACTTTTATTTTAAATATGTAAAGCACTTTGAAATGCCTTGCTGCTTAAATGTGCTATACAAATAAAATTTGATTGAATGGAGATCTAATCGACTCCCTTTGCTCTGACACCTCAAAATAAAATCTAGTGATGCCTTAACCCCTTATGACCTGAGTTTCAAATCTCCACCTGGATATTTTTGCTTATTTTAATTGTTCTTTAAATGTCCTGTGAGTAAATATATTTGCCCATATATCCATAACAACTATAACCTTTGATGTCTAGCAAGTTATTTTCACAATTCACCCCTCAGATTAATTTCACTCCCTGCTACGGCGAGGGTAAAATTACCGTAATAACCCGGTACTGGCTGGAAAGCGCAACGTCTAAATAGTCTGCCTGTGTGTTATTTCATCTAAATATAAACCCAGCTGTCATGTGAAAGCCTCAGAGGTTCGTTGCAGGATGTCAGTGAACAATCAGCGCTTTGAATGAAGACCAGCGAAGGCAACAGGTCAGGAAAAATGATGTGGAGTTTATCGCAGGGATACGCCGTGAAGCTAAATTCCAACTTAGTCCACATCAGAATCACATCATGACAAATAGTGGTGGCAGCATAATACTGTGGAATGCTGTTAAAGTTAACATTTAAAGAAAAACTGACACTGAGTTAAATGTTCGCCTGCCAATGACACAATCTGATTTAGTTTCTGTGACGCCAAGCATTTGAAACTGCTGTGTCCTTATTCAGTATAAATGAGTTTGGATTATTGTTGCAAAAATTACTGAACAAAAACTTTGAGTCTATAGATTTGAAAGATGCTGGAAACAGAAACCAAGCAGTTGAAAGCTTCGACAAAGTACTGACCCGGCAGAGCAAAACAGAATTTTAAGTCAGAGCTTTTGGATTTTTGTTTGTAGAAAAGTTGTAGCTACTTTGTGTAGGTCTGTCACGTAAAATCCCAGTAAATACGCACAAAGGTTTGTGGGTGGAACACAATAAAATGTGACAAAGCTCAAGTTGCTGTTGCTACTTTTGCAAGACATTGTACTTCAAAAAGAAGGAAATGTGGCTTTAATGACTAAGAAGAAGAATCAATCCTACATCCTAAAGTAAGCTACATTGTATAATAATAGTAATACTAATACCATTTTTGCAGGAACCTTTGGAACTAATTACCATCTGAACCGACACATGAATATTATAAAATGGTTTAAATGACAAATATTTGATCATTACTGAGTCTGTAAGCAATATGTTTCATTAAATTGATATAATGGGTCGTATTAAATAAGTGCTCACTTCTTGCTACTCCTTTTTAAACAGAAGCATATTAGTAAACACATCATTTATGTCTGAACATGTTTTATTTGTCCTACTGATTTCCTTTTTTGTTGTTGTTGTTTTTGAAAAACCTGTTTGAAAAAAAAAAATAAAATCAAATCAAAATCAGATTTTAAGACCGTAACTGAGATTACAATATTCAGGATTAAATAAATAATTGGCTAAAAAATTAACCAGAACCGTACTAATTGTTTTGATTCAGTAGGTTTAAGTGTGCTGTTCCATGTCTTTTTCATTTTATTGTATTTACTGTTGGTCTTAACTTTTCATTTTAATCAACTGT